>JAURVB010003102.1:0-38998 GCA_033002965.1 Piper betle | reverse complement strand
TCTGCGCTTGTTGGAAGCAGCTTCTAGCTGCGAAGACTTGGTGTTATAGTTTGGAAAAAAAAGACCTGGCATATATTATTATGATCGATCATGAACAAATAAAGTTCATTTGATGCACATGTTAAAGTCGTACTAGTATGTAATTTATTAGTAGAATAATTATTATTAGACAAAGATGCTGCTCTTCTTGATCTCCTCCTCCTCCTCCTTCTTCTTCCCAGATGCACTTCAATTTAATGAGGACTTCATTGTCGGAGTGGGCAACGGAAACTAGTTTTTTGACAATTGCGCAGCTGGAATTCCAAATAATCTATGCACGTGTCTTTTTTTATTTGACAATGCGTCTGCGCTTGTTGGAAGCAGCTTCAAGCTGCGAAGACTTGGTGTTATAGTTTGGAAAAAAAGACCTGGCATATATTATTATGATCGATCATAAACAAATAAATTTCATTTGATGCCAATTCATGAACAGCCAAAGGCTAATTAAAGTCGTAACTAGTATGTAATTTATTAGTAGAATATATATTATTAGACAAAGCTGCTGCTCTTCTTGATCTCCTCCTCCTTCGCAGCTGCACTTCAATTTAACGAGGACTTCATTGTCGGAGTGGGCAATGGAAACTAGTTTTTTGGCAATTACGCAGCTAGAATTCCAAATAATCTATGCACGTTTCTTTTTTTATTTGCTTCAAGCTGCGAAGACTTGGTGTTATAGTTTGGAAAAAAAAGACCTGGCATATATTATTATGATCGATCATAAACAAATAAATTTCATTTGATGCCAATTCATGAACAGCCAAAGGCTAATTAAAGTCGTAACTAGTATGTAATTTATTAGTAGAATATATATTATTAGACAAAGCTGCTGCTCTTCTTGATCTCCTCCTCCTTCGCAGCTGCACTTCAATTTAACGAGGACTTCATTGTCGGAGTGGGCAATGGAAACTAGTTTTTTGACCATTACGCAGCAGGAATTCCAAATAATCTATGCACGTTTCTTTTTTTATTTGCTTCAAGCTGCGAAGACTTGGTGTTATAGTTTGGAAAAAAAAGACCTGGCATATATTATTATGATTGATCATAAACAAATAAATTTCATTTGATGCCAATTCATGAACAGTCAAAGGCTAATTAAAGTCGTAACTAGTATGTAATTTATTAGTAGAATATATATTATTAGACAAAGCTGCTGCTCTTCTTGATCTCCTCCTCCTTCGCAGCTGCACTTCAATTTAACGAGGACTTCATTGTCGGAGTGGGCAATGGAAACTAGTTTTTTGGCAATTACGCAGCTAGAATTCCAAATAATCTATGCACGTTTCTTTTTTTATTTGCTTCAAGCTGCGAAGACTTGGTGTTATAGTTTGGAAAAAAAAGACCTGGCATATATTATTATGATCGATCATAAACAAATAAATTTCATTTGATGCCAATTCATAAACAGCCAAAGGCTAATTAAAGTCGTAACTAGTATGTAATTTATTAGTAGAATATATATTATTAGACAAAGCTGCTGCTCTTCTTGATCTCCTCCTCCTTCGCAGCTGCACTTCAATTTAACGAGGACTTCATTGTCGGAGTGGGCAATGGAAACTAGTTTTTTGACCATTACGCAGCAGGAATTCCAAATAATCTATGCACGTTTCTTTTTTATTTGCTTCAAGCTGCGAAGACTTGGTGTTATAGTTTGGAAAAAAAAGACCTGGCATATATTATTATGATCGATCATAAACAAATAAATTTCATTTGATGCCAATTCATGAACAGCCAAAGGCTAATTAAAGTCGTAACTAGTATGTAATTTATTAGTAGAATATATATTATTAGACAAAGCTGCTGCTCTTCTTGATCTCCTCCTCCTTCGCAGCTGCACTTCAATTTAACGAGGACTTCATTGTCGGAGTGGGCAATGGAAACTAGTTTTTTTGGCAATTACGCAGCTAGAATTCCAAATAATCTATGCACGTTTCTTTTTTTATTTGCTTCAAGCTGCGAAGACTTGGTGTTATAGTTTGGAAAAAAAAGACCTGGCATATATTATTATGATCGATCATAAACAAATAAATTTCATTTGATGCCAATTCATGAACAGCCAAAGGCTAATTAAAGTCGTAACTAGTATGTAATTTATTAGTAGAATATATATTATTAGACAAAGCTGCTGCTCTTCTTGATCTCCTCCTCCTTCGCAGCTGCACTTCAATTTAACGAGGACTTCATTGTCGGAGTGGGCAATGGAAACTAGTTTTTTGGCAATTACGCAGCTAGAATTCCAAATAATCTATGCACGTTTCTTTTTTATTTGCTTCAAGCTGCGAAGACTTGGTGTTATAGTTTGGAAAAAAAAGACCTGGCATATATTATTATGATCGATCATAAACAAATAAATTTCATTTGATGCCAATTCATGAACAGCCAAAGGCTAATTAAAGTCGTAACTAGTATGTAATTTATTAGTAGAATATATACTATTAGACAAAGCTGCTGCTCTTCTTGATCTCCTCCTCCTTCGCAGCTGCACTTCAATTTAACGAGGACTTCATTGTCGGAGTGGGCAATGGAAACTAGTTTTTTGACCATTACGCAACTAGGAATTCCAAATAATCTATGCACGTTTCTTTTTTTATTTGACAATGCGGTCTGCAGTTGTTGGAAGCAGCTGTCAAGCTGCGAAGACATGGGCTGTTTGCGGGCCGACTTAACTCGCGAGTTATAGAAATTTTGGCTCAGCTCAACTCGAATTCGATGATAAACTAACTCGACTCGGTAACTCGAAATTACCAAACCGACTCGACTCGTTCCTTTACTAGTCGGTCCCGAGTTTAATAAAACTCGATTCGAGTCGACTCGAGAAAAATTCAACTCGTGAATCAAATCGACTCATAACTTGATTTGATTCGACTCTACCCTATAACTTAGCGACTTGATTTGACTCAGAACAACACATGATGTTTAGTATTCACATATTAATATACAATAATCATTTCAAGTTTCCGATCTGTATAAATATTATGGTGCACATTCCCAATACATATAATTGATATTTTCCAATATATAATCATGATTAAGTACACCCAAAATTGACATTTTCCAACTCTTAATAATAACCATAGTCCATAATATAAACAACACATTCTACTGAGCTATAGAATCATTCTAGCACATTGCACAGAGCACAGTAGCGCACTAGCACTCATTGCTACTGCCTAATGTGACAATACTCATAAACGCAACTTATCAATAGCCTATGACAAATTGACAATACCAAAAATTTAAAAATAGTTGAATTTAAATCCTTAGCTCTTTGAGTCAATAGTCTATGACAAATTGATAATAGTCTTAGGCATTGGGCTTTGCTGTAACTGCTATTCACGCTTATGAGAAGTTAGGGTCAGGTCATGGTGATTGTTATTGACCTACGATGCGATAAGCTTCTGAAACTTCACAAGAACACATCGTCACTAGCTTACCATGGTGTGAAGGAGCCATCAGACAAAATTGGAAGCTGTAAATCATGTTGGATATATAATAGCATTTGTCATGAAAAACAAGCATTTGAAACAATCATGATCCCTAGAAAAATTTGTTATACTTGTAACCATGAAGCACTATGGTGGCCATGTGCAAGAGCCTGCCGAGTCATGTTCAAGCTCCCAATGACGCTCTGGGCCAGCGTTATGAACGTCCTTGCCGTTTAGCCCCTGAAAACCAACAAATTGGCAGATAAGAAACCTCCAAAATAATAGAAATTTACAATCGCCCACAATCCAAACAACAACCACCATATCGACTCACTGAATCCAACAACAACTACTTGTTCTTCTTCCTCCTGCCCATCCGCACCTCGCCCCTGAACACTGATTGAATCACGCTCGTAGAAGAAGCGAACGGCAAACAACAACCCCAAATACCATCCGATCAATAACACAAACGAAACGCCCCCAAATCCGGCACCAAAAGCCACAAACCCTAGCTCAAATTGGAGGCCAGGAAGCGAATCAGTTGAAAAAAGAATCGAAAATAAAAAATCTACGAAAAAAGGAGAGATCTTTGAGGAATTTGGGATTTACCTTCATGGGAGAGGAGAGGGAGAAGAGGAAGGTAAGTCTATGCGGATTCCAACACCGGTTGTCGCCGCCACTACATCTCCCAACCCTAATCACGAATGGCTACCGTCGCCGCTCCTTCTCCCATACCTTGATGGAAAGCTCGAAAAGGCTCGAAAATATCCTTTATACGGGCTCAGGTCGAGCTTGATCCCGAGAGTATTTTAGAAGCCCGACTCGAACCGAAAATTTTAAAAGCCCAATTCGGATCGAATAAAACCCGAACTTGTTATAAACATGAACGAGCCGGTCGTGAGCTTTGGAAAATCAGACTCGGACTGGCCCACGAACAGCCCTAGCAAAGATTTGGTTTTATAGTTTGGTAAAAAAAAGACCTGGCATATATTATTATGACCAATCATAAACAAATAAAGTTCATTCGATGCCAATTCATGTACAACCAAAGGCTAATTAAAGTCGCAACTAGCATGTAATTTATTAGTAGAATATATATCAACCGTTGGCGAAACTAAGAAAATGAGAAAAGATAGGGGAAGCTCTATTGAAATGAAATGTTTGTACATTCCTAATCTCCTAATCAATAGGAGGTAGGACTCGTCACGAATCGTGATGCATCCACCCTCTCAGTTATGTTATCTGCATATGCTTTCCCTCCCTTAATCATCCATTGCTTGATAGACATCCATTCCTTACTATCTAGCTTGAGAGTGGAGAGACCAACACCTTGGGTTTGCTAGAAAAACTTTAAATTTTTTTAAAAAAATTGATCATCAGCTTGTTGCTCAAAGTTGTGATTTTCACATTGGGTTAACTAAAACAAAGATGTAATCTAGAATTAACTGGGCTGTGTTAGAACTTTATAACTTGTACTTACAAGCAAACTTTATTAGTCTTCATATCAAATCATCAAGTAAATAAAACTGGATAGCGGAAGCGTACCTAAATCCATAAAAGAAAATGGATACTTTACTACCTTAGGTTTTGATCTTCCAAATTCAATACTAGTTTTCAAAACCAAAGTTCTGGACAATGGGATACCAGAACAAAAACTAGATATGAATTTAGGGACCATAACCTCCTTATTTATAGCCTTAGTTTCATAATTTCAATTTGACCCATCATAAAAGAGAAATTACGAAAATGATATCTACACATCGAATTCCACACTTTTATTTATGGTATTCACATTGAATTCTACACCTTTACTTATGGCCATAAATACTTAACTTTAATAGATCAATTAAATTTAGGTCAACCTTAAATAACTGTATATTATACAATTCTAGATTTATGTATATATATTTATGTCCAACAACTAACAATCTCCCACTTGGACTATATATATACCCAAAGATAATTGTATATAACCTTATGAGCTCTAAAATAACATATGCTATTATTCAAAATAACAATCTCGTCCATTAATAAATGTCAATATAGGATCAAGGCAATTTTTGTTACATTTATCGTAACTAAACCCATCCATGGTCACATACATCAACATAATTAAATGACATAGATCAAGTGTGGATGTGTAGCATGAAAATTACATGTAATTTGATCTGAACATTCCTATTTTCAACTGGTCCAACCTTATGAGATCACCAAAACAGAGTGAAAGAGTGAAACATAAACCAAATACCGCAATAAAATAAAACAAACTCCTACTAAAGTAGCATATCATCAAATGATACAACACCCATATGAGCAACATGCTCATGAAAGACCTTGGGTGGTTAACTTTTAATAAGCAGATCTGCAACCATGGAGTTTGTCTCAATATGCTCTATAGAGACTTTACCGAAACTTTATCACTCTAAACTCTTTCTTTCACAACAAGGAACTTGATCTCTATGAGCTCCTGTTGTTATTTGAATATGATACTATAGACTGATTGTCACAAAATAACTTAAGTGGTCTTTCAATATTATCAACAATGCGCAGCCCTGTGACAAAATTCCGCAACCATATTCCCTGATTGGATGCCTCATAACAAGCTATGAATTCAGCTGCCATGGTGGAAGAAGCTATGAGTGTCTGCTTAGCACTCTTTCAAGAAATAGCTCCTCCAACAAATAGGTAGACATAGCCAGAAGTGGATCGACGACTATATTGACATCCAGCAAAATCGGAATTAGAATACCCAATGATCTCAAGTTGACCTGACTTCCGATATGTAAGCATGTAATGTTTTGTTCTATGAAGATACCTCATGACTTTATTGGCTGCTTTCCAATGATCCAATCCTAGATTACTTAAATATCTGCCCAACATTCCAACAATATACGTAATATCTAGACGCGTACATACTTAAACATACATAAGACTTCCCACTGCTGAAGCATAGGGAATCTTTTGCATTTCCTTTCCTTCTGTGTCATTTTTAGGACATTGATTGAGACTGAATTTGTCTCCTTTAGAAACAGGGGTATCTCCTAGTTTACAACCTTGCATGCCAAATCGCTTAAGCACTTTTTCTATATAGGTCTTTTGTGATAATCCGAGTATACATCGAGAGCGATCCTGATGTATTTGAATTCCTAATACAAAAGATGCATTTCCAAGATCTTTCATTTCAAATTTCTTTGATAAAAATCTCTTGGTATCGTGCAAGAAACTTATATCATTACTGGCAAGCAATATATCATCAACATATAAAACCAGAAAAATATACTTACTCCCACTAAACTTATGGTATATACAATCATCAATCACATTCATCTCAAAACCGAACGAGAGAATAACTTGATGAAATTTGTGATACCATTGACGAGAAGCCTGCTTAAGTCCATAGATGGATTTCTTTAATTTGCAAACCATATTCTTTGAATCTCCTGATACAAAATTTTCTGGTTGCACCATATAAATTGTTTCATCAATGTCACCATTTAGAAACACTAGTCTTTACATCCATCTGATGTAACTCAAGATCAAAATGTGCCACTAATGCCATAATTATTCTGAATGAGTCTTTCGATGAAACTGGAGAGAAAGTCTCATTATAATCGATGCCTTCCTTTTGAGTAAAGCCCTTCACAACAAGACGAACCTTATATCTTTCTACATTACCTTTCGAATCCTTTTTGGTTTTAAATAGCCATTTACAACCAATAGGTTTTGCACCTTCAGGCAATGGAACAAGATCCCAAACGTCATTATCTTTCATGGACTTCATCTCTTTATTCATGGCATCAATCCACTTTTGAGAATTAGAACTCTTTATGGCCTGATGAAAGTTGATTGGATCATCTTTCATAATTCCAATGTTATCCTTATGTTCTTGGAGAAAGATGATATAATCATCTGAAATTGTATTTCTCCTTTCTCTTGTGGATCTCCTCAATGGCATTTCCTCTTGAGGTTGTTGATTTTCCTCTTTAAGTATAACTTAATGATTGTGAGTAGGGAGAGTCTCGATATTGTCTTGTAATTCTGGTATTGTTTCTTGAACAACATCAGGAATATGATCCTGATTATTATCAAGAACAATCATGGGAAGAGAAACAAATTCTTCTTCAAAGACAAAGTTTCTAACTTTATTTCCCCTCCAAACTCAACATCCTCAAAGAACTTGGCATTTCTCGTCTCAAAGAATGACCTTATTGTGGGATCATAAAACTTATACCCTCTAGACCATTCAGAATACCCAACAAAATAGCTGCTAACTATTCTTGAGTCCAGTTTCCTTTCATTTGGCCTATAAGGCCTTGCCTTAGCTGGACAACCCTAAATGCGTAAATGCTTAATACTGGGTTATTTTCCAGTCCATAATTTATAAGGGGTCTTAACTGTTGCCTTTGTTGGTACTCTATTAAGAAGATATATTGTTGTCTTTAGTGCCTCACCTCAGAGTGAATTAGGTAAAATAGTATGAGCAATCATACTTCTTACCATGTCTTTAATGTTCGGTTTCGTCTCTCAGCAACACCATTCATGCTAGGAGTACCTGACATTGTGTATTGTGGGACAATTCTGCACTCTTCTAGGAATTTAGCAAATGGTCCTGGACATTGTACACCTGATCCATCATATCTACCATAGTATTCACCACCATGATTAGATCTGATAGCCTTAATAGTTTTGTCAAGTTGGTTCTCAACTTCAGCCTTATATGCCTTAAACACGTCCAATGCTTGAGACTTCTCATGAATGAGATAAAGGTAACCATAACTAGAATAATCGTCTATGAACGTAATAAAATATTGTTGACCATTCCAAGAAGCCGTAGGAAATGGCCCACAAATGTCTGTATGTATTAGTTCTAAGATGCTTGAAGATTTATTGGCACCTAGTCTCCTTATATTTGTTTGTTTTCCCTTAATGCACTCAGCACAGACTTGAAGATCTGATAAATTAAGAGAATTAAGAATTCCATCTGACATAAGTCGTTCAATTCTTTGTTTAGAAATGTGTCCTAAAACGCTTATGCCAGAGTAAAGCAGAATTCTCATTGGTTAATTTTCTTTTTTGTACCACTTAAACCCACATGCAAAGTTTCCTTAAAAGATGCAATAGTATCAAGTAAATATAGATTATCATAAAAAGACAAGGAACCTATACCCACAATATTTGAATTTAGAAAAAGACTAAACTTATTATTTCTAAATGAACAAGAGTAACCAGATTTGTCCAATATAGAAATAGAAACCAAATTCCGTCTAAAAGACAGTACTACATATGTCTCTTTCAAATCCAAATAATATCATATCTTCAATAATAATCTAAACATCCCTATTGCTTCAACTATAACTGATTTGCCATCACCCACATAGATGAATCTTTTAGCATCATTTGGCTTTCGGCAATTCAGGCAACCCTGCATTGACACACTTATATGAGTAGTAGCACCTGAATCTAGCCACCAAGTGTGTATTGGTACTAAAGCTAAATTAACCTCAGAATAAACAAAATTAAGAAATGGACCTTTCTTTATATGCCAAGCGTGATACTTAGTGCATTCCTTCTTCATATGTCCAGGTTTACCACAAAATAAACAACAAGAAGCTTGATTTTCTTCTTATTTTTGTCCTGATAGGTACTAGCCAAGTGAGCACTTTCAGCCTATTCTTGCTTCAACCTTTCTTCTTCTTGCACACCATAAGAAATGAGCTCATTAAGAGTTCATTTGTCCCTTTAGTAGTTATAACTGACCTTGAATTGACTGAATTGTGCTGAAAGAGAAATTAAAACTAAATGCACTAGCAAATCTTTAGATAGCTTTAACTTAAGTGCTTTTAGTTTTGAAGCAATATTCGACATCTCTAAGATATACTCTCTAATACTTGATTTGCCTTTAAACTTTATTGAAATCAAGTTCGACAAAAGCGTACTTGTTTCAGCCTTATCGTTTTTTACAAAACGCTTTTCAATTTCTTTAAGAAACTTAATGGCTGTAGTAACCTTCTTAGACACATCTCCCCTAAAGGTCTCTAGAATCTCATGCTTCATGATCATAAGACTCATGCGATTTGAACGTTCCCACTTCTCAATGTCCTGTTTTTCCTCAATGGAACTTTTGTCCGTAAGAGAAGAAGGTTGTTCAGTCCTTAACACAAGGTCAAGATTTATACAATCGAGAATGATCATCATGCTCTCTTTCAAATCCTTAAAATTATCTTTAAGCATTGGAACTGAATTGATGTTGGCAGAAATCATATAAGCAGATTGATTCACTGAATCTATAGAACAAAACAACATGCCCATAATAAGATTAATAATTCAAATAATGGTTAATCCCATCAACAGATACCTAGCACAACATTAATATTTAGTCTTTGGACATAAATATTAATTTGTAAGTGGTACTCTCAGTGCAATAATCAAATATAGATAATAAATTCGGTCAAATAATAAACCTTCTATTTGGGCCGATTTATTATCCACATGGAAGCTTGATAATTATCCTATATTTATTATCACAAATAAATCTAAATGCAGTAATCAAATATGAACAATAAATCCTGTCAAATAATAAACCTTCCTTTGGGCCAATTTATTATTCACATGGAACCTTAATAATTATCCCATATCTATTACCACAAATGAATATATAATTCTGTCAAATAATAACCTTCCTTTGGGCCAATTAATATTCACATGAATTAAATACCCACAACCATCTTAATATTAAAAATAAATTAATTTCCACAAAAGAGGCTACTTTGGCAGCATATTGTAGTCCTTAATAAATTTTAAAATATTAATCATAACTGAACCATAATTTGAATTTAATAATCCCAAACTAAAAAAGGTTATAAATGTATCTTTATTTGGAAAATTTTGAAATTATAACCTTTTGTAACTTTATTTTCCTCACTTGATATTTTACCAAAAGAGGACCTTAATTTGGGAATAAATATCCCAAAGACAATAATTAGTACTGAATTTTGGGAAACTCCCAATGAGTTGAAGACCTTATCTTTTCTGAATCTGAATCCTTAAATCTGAATGTGATATGGGAGTGGATAGTTCCAATCCATAATTAAACACAAATAAAAGTAATCCTCAATGATCTGAAATGAAGTTGGCTCTGATGCCACTTGTTAGAACTTTATAACTTATACTTAAAAGCAAAACTTTATTAGTCTTCATATCAAATCATCAAGTAAATAAAACTGGATAGCGGAAGCGTACCTGAATCCATAAAAGAAAATGAATACTTTACTACCTTAGGTTTTGATCTTCCAAATTCAATACTAGTTTTCAAAACCAAAGTTCTGGACATATGGGATACCAGAACGAAAACTAGATATGAATTCAGGGACCATAACCTCCTTATTTATAGCCTTAGTTTCATAATTTCAATTTGACCCATCATAAAAGAGAAATTACGAAAATGGTATTTATACATCGAATTCCACACTTTTATTTATGGTATTCACATTGAATTCCACACCTTTATTTATGGCCCATAAATACTTAACTTTAATAGATCAATTAAACTTAGGCCAACCTTAAATAACAGTATATTATACAATTTCAAATTTATGTATATATATTTATGTCCAACAATCAACAGACTCGTGCTTGACATAGCAGAAACTGCAAAAATAGGGGTTGCCTCCGGTTGCAGCTTGTTGAATATTGGCATCTCACTTAGATAAGCTTCAACAGTTGAGATCACCATGTTCATTGCACATCCATTCCACTCCTACCCCTAAATTAAAAAAGAATTTGAGAGCCAAATACATTTATGGCACTCAAATGGTACAACGATTAAATGCATGAAACTATCCTCTTTTTCTTTCATTTTCATTTTCTTACCAAGTACATCCAAACTCATAACTCCGCTTTCTTGGAAGAGAACTCTTCTTGCGGAATCTTCAATGGATTTTTACTTCCTCTCATGTTCAAAATAGCCACCCTTAATTTATTCTTCTCATACAAACAAGATTGATGAAAATTATATATGGGGTTGTCAAAGCAAGGTTGTTTCTAGGGAGGGGCTCAGATCGTCCACTCCCGATGCCCTGGGCAAGTATGGATAAAATAAAACATGAGGAAATCCAGAAGAGAAGTTTGAGAGGCAGAAGGGAGGGCCACACATGGATGGATGGAAGGAAGAAGCTCTTCACATTTATTGTGCACCTTATTTGAGATTGATAGCAAAGTAAATGTGGAGGGAAGACCAAATAATCATTTCACACCTCACGCTTGAAAACTAGGGTTGTTAAACGAGCAAGCGAGCTGAAGTTAAACTTGTGTTCGAATTCGGCTCGATTACACTTAAACTGTTTAATTTTGATGAACTCGAACCTATCTCGTTCGTGAGCTTGAAACTGGCTCGATTATAAAGTGAAAATGAACTCATTTAAAAAAAGATGCGAGGCAGGTCTTCAACTTTGAATACCTACCATCTAAGCTATCTCACTACTTTGTTATTATATTGTATATAAATAAATATAACAAGTTACAATTAAACTTATTAGCATAGATATATATATATATATATATAGACTATATATATTATATTATTTTATCGAATCAAGTTCGAGTCGAATTCGCAGGTTATAACCGAGATCGAGTTGAGTCGAACACTACCTGTGCTCAAATTCGGCTCAAAGAATTTGAGTTCAAATTCGAATATTGAAATATCGAGGTTTAGGCGAGGTTGAGTTGAACTGAGCCGAATGCCAAATGCTCGATGAGTTGGCTCGGCTCAATTAATAGCCCCTAGTTATGGGGTAGCCCTTCAATAACTACTTAATGTGAGCCAGCTAGATTAAAGCACTAACAGTCATGATTAAAGTTCACATCTAGAAAAGGGTTAATGCATTATCATTCATATATATATATATATATATATATATATATATATACACACACACACACTCATATTAATAGAAGAGAAATTCAATACTAAGTTTGAGATTAAAAGTAAAATAATCATCTAATTAAAACATAATTTTTTTAAAATATTAATAAAAATACCCCTGCATGCAAAGGGCCATAGTTCGAATTTTTCTAACCTCAATTTCTTTAAAAAATTATTAATAATACTGTATACAGTAGAAGCTCACGAGTTCGAAACTAGCTAACCTCAACTTCTAACTTCCTATCTAATTGTCTAAAAAATATATAATTAAAAAATTAATTAATGATAATTCATCTTTTCATTTATATAAGATATATATTTAAAATCAATTCATATTCTATATCTAAGATATTAAACCATTATAGTCTTATCTCATTATTCAATGAGAGTTTATCTATAAAATTAAAATTTATTCTCTATAGGTGATTAATAAAAGGTGAACTCAATGATAGCCTAGATTAAAAGTAGACGAATCAACTAGTCAAAATTGAAGAAATAATAATAATAATAATAATAATAATATCTTGCAGAGGCTCATGAGTTTAAATCTCGATAACCCTAATTTCTTAATAATAATAATAATAATAATAATAATAATAATAATAATAATAATACCATTCATGGTAGAAGGTCACATGTAACATTGCAATTTTGGTTTACTTAAGAACATGATTAGAACTATTACGATCGAGTCGAATCATGTATAAGTCAAGTAATATGTAAGACTCGAACAATAAGCAGACTGAACAACCTCTTAGCGTCTTGAAAAGGAAGATACTACTAAATGCACAACTAACACTCAAAAAGAAAAGATGAATGGATGCATGCAACAATCTAATAAAGAGGTACATGCAATGATATGACATGGAATCACTCAATACGCAACAAAGACAAAATATAGATAAATAAAATAAGGAGGTACGCATATCATGTCTAATTTGTTGCTACAAAAGTTGTTTAGAGTATACATCATGATATCTCACATAAAATACATAAAGACACACACCAAACCTAGACAAAAGCACGAAAAAATAATGGTGTGTTGAGCACAAGAGTGTGTAACAACTATCTATCCTTCTACCAAAACCGACACAAAATATAGGAATAGAAGACCTATATATGTAATTGAAACGTTCTACAAAATAACTAGTACAAAGTGGTAAGTGAAATTTGATTTTCAGGAGGAAGGAAAACAATATATAATCTCCTTGGGAACACTCAAAGAGCATCTATTGAGGAGCCATCAAATTACATACTCAATAGCATCCTGATCTATACTGATGTAGTGTCCTCTCAACAAATGCCTTTCTTGATAACAACTGGTCCCACTCTCATGAAAAAGCATATTTCCTACGCCCTTTCCAAACATCCATATAACACCTGGGCATGAGCATAAACCGAATACTCTTAAGCAATCGCCTTCAATACTTTCTAATACCACAAGTCTAACCATGCACTACACACAATAGTACTTGTCTATTTCACGCCTCTCTAGATGTGAGGAAGCTCAAGATGTAGAGATGTCAAGATCCCTCGAGAATGGAAGAACCCTCTCACTAATCTAAACCCATTGTGACCTGCGTATGTGCCCGCTTACGGTATAGCAAAGTCAAATCCACCAACTTTTGGCTTACTGAAAACTCGATGGCAACTATTTATAGGGCTAGGAAAGGAGTCATATAAATAGGCCCAAAGGTGATGTGAGGTGGAGCTATGTTCTAAACAATATGATGTATCTCATCATTGACGGTTATTAATCACTGAAGTAAAATACGTATAGATGGCTTATGTTATATAGAGTCTGATAAAATAGTCATTTAACACATCTTACGATCTGAAAATCAAATTGCGATAGAGTAAAATTATAAATTTGAAAAGAGTCTTAACAGACATGTAGTCCAAACACCAAGTGTGTTGGCATATTTATGGCGAGCTTATACTTCAAAACCTATATTGAACCCACTGCTAAGTAACAAGACTAATAACTCTATATAATGCATAGTCGTGGCATGTGCTTACATAAATAATAACATCATAACCAAGGGCAAAGTAATGGAAATAAATGAATAACATCTAGGTCATAAAAGCAAGGCACACGGGGAGTAAATAAATAAACAGACAAAACAAGCCAACTAAATGAAAGAACCATAAATAAAATAATCAAAATATGAGTAAACACAAAACAATAACAAATAACAATGAAAATAAATAGGTGAACAAGTAGTGAATGATAATTAAGTGAGCAATTAGTTAATAAATAATTAAATTAATAAACTCATTTATCAATAAATGACATAGCAATAATTGATACACTAATCAAGAAGTAATAATAATACAAATAATGCTACATAAGTTTGTGTAACGATCCGCACTAGCTGGCCAGGTTACCAAAAATAAGAAGGATGTAAAAATAAAATTCAAACACATGAATCATAACATGACAAATAATTCTAAGGATTTACTAATCACAAGATAAATTATGCTATATTAATGATAACATGCAATGATACATAAGATAAATTAACTACGTGAACACAAAATCCCACAGCCTCCAGACCGTTTCCCATAGTCACATTTATAACTCAAATAACATAAAAAGGAAGTCTAATTTCTTCATCAAATCCTCAAACCTGGGTTGGTAAGAAAACCACCAACCACACCTTAACTATCAATCCGAAGTTGCTTACATGCAGTCACAAAACCGCGTTAGTGATAAAACCACTAAGTCGCATAATTAAATGAAACAAGTCAATATATTCCCCATCATTATTTATTTAGTCTTTTAGTGATTATGAGCCTATGTTGAGCTCTAATTATGCTGGGAGGGGTGGCTGCCCCATCAAGTTGCAATCCCATTTATGCGCACACATGCTATGTGGCCCATGACCGTATAGTTACCGATATTTACCATTGACTCACCCTCTCGGTATCACAAGTGCATAATGAGTCGTCTATTATGCCGTCTCACCCCTTTCGGCATGGGGGCAGATATTTTATCTTTCAAATAATTTTAAAGATGCGGCCCCGTGTCGGACTAAGTCAATTCCTTGACCCCGGTTGCGCTTCGGCGCCTAGTTGTCGAATCTGGGTTCAGGCCGATCAGGGCTGCCAAAAAGGAATATATAACATTTTAAATAGTTATACGGACCTGGAAGTCTGATGAGGCATCTGCAACTACAACACACGATCCTAATCTGGATGAGACAATAAAATTATATATAAGTATAATTTTATTCGAGTAGATATACATGCAATAAAATAACTTAAAGTATATCATGATTAAAACTCGACAAAATAAAGCATGCAACATTCAACAATCTTAAACTTCAAATTTCCCACATAGTAGTATATTTTCATTACTATTGTATATTTTTCCTTCAACATGTTAATTACTAAACCCAAAGAAATCTTATTACAATGAGTGCCTTAGTGATTAAAGTTATCATTTTAAATTTTAATTAGTATTACTTGTTAACACCGAATTAGTGAGTAACAATTACTTATTTCGTTAATAAAAGCTTAGGTACACTTATAATAAATTATTAACATTTTACTAATTCTGAATATTTAACCGGCAATTAATTAAGTTGTTCTATTAAATTATTTAAAATGATTTATATTATCCTAATTCAAGGATACTACTAATAAAATTATTTTAAATTAGTGAATCCACAAAGGTTTGAACTTGGAATTAATTTAAAGGTTCTGACAATTAATATGTTACATGTAATTTACTAAATTAATAACCATCTACTCAGAATTAGGAATATGAGTTATATTTAAAAGAGTCTTAACTTACATGCCCGTCTCAAAATTTCATACGAGTAGTACACCGCCCCTTCATGTAATTTAATAAACCTATTCCCATACACATAAATTTGAAATATTTTAATTATCCCAACGATGATTAATTCAAATATCAAAGTTTGCATAAGGTGTAGCCGTCTTTTGTTTTTCTTGTCAAACACCCGTAGACATAGGGACGAAAGAGAAAGGGGCTACCTTTCTACCTTTCTACCCAAGACCAGACCATCCACAAATTTAAATCAATACTCCAAAGCGAGGAAATCATATTATATCAAAATAAGAATCTAGTTAACCTTCAACTATCATTATTAGATCCATGTTATGGAACCATCAAGCAATGAAAAATACCAACCATATAGGGCAACCCAACAGAGCGTCAACAAGGAAAATCAAAGCGCTGCAAGCATGCACGACGTGAGCCAAATGCCAATGACTGAATTGCATGCCCAACATTGACAAAGCACAGAAATAAAACAAAACCCAAGAATGTAACTACCCACTGTTGAGATATTCCGTCCCATGAGAAAGCGTTCAGTCACATTGAAAGTCGTGAAGACATGAAGATAAACCAAGAGGTACGACAAATTCGATGAGAATTTGTGGAATACGTGAAGAGACTCATTAGTGAGGATTCCAATGCTCAAGAAGTAGTGTTTGGAGTTGGCTCTTCACTTCCAAGTGGTATTCATATCTCTAGTCTATAAATATGTGATTAGAGGTATGTGTTCGGTGTGCTTTCCCTTTGGGGAAGTTCCATGGAGTGTTCTCCTTTAGGGGAGACTTGAAGGATTATAGATCTAGACAGGGTCACTATTGGTAGTGCATGTGGGAGAAGAAAGTGAAATTGTTTGTTGTGAGGTGAAGATATGACTTCGGGTTCTTCGACAAGATCAACAGTGGTTAATTTCTTTTCTGTCTCTACCTTTGTCTGTGGATTGTAATTGGGAGTAGTGTTACTCTTTTGGGTGGAGTTTTCCACATTTGGGTAGAGTTTCTACTTTTATTGGGGTGAAGTTTTCACACTTTGGTAGAATTTTCTACATGTATTGGGTGGAGTTTTTCCACATATAACGGGGAGTGGTTTCACTCACAAGGGGAGAGTTTGGAGAAGTTTTTCATCATCTCAAGTTGAAGTGGGGTCGTAATCCAGGGTGTGAGATTGATCCATTTTTCATTTGAGGTGTATGATATTTTTCTCAATTTCTCAAGAATTGTATCTTTCAGATCTTGTTATTAATCTGATTTAGGTTAGGAGAGTTTTCTCAAATTTTATTTCGATACTTGATTGTAAGAGATTTCTTAATCAAAGTTGATCGAGTAGGTTGGTTTTCTTTTCTCTAAATTGGGAGGAAAGTTTCCATCCATTTTTATCTTGGGTGTCTCCTATTCATTTCATCGAGTAGGGGAAATATTTTCTGGCTTGTTTTCGCTGGAGTGTATATTTCCCAACACCCACAACAGCAGCCATCCTGTTACCAATATCATGAATACATGAAAAGCAAAAAGGGGTAACCAAAGATGGCATGCCCATGCTAATACCCTAAACTATGGTAGGGAAAAAGGTTGTGAACTGGCCAAAACCAGAACCCCCGTACAAGGCGATTCTAAAGCCTACTGCCCACACAACCAACGAGTACTATGCACTGAACAGATCACAAACAAAGAAAAACGGGAAAAACAAAGAGGTACATGAAAGAAATTCAAAGAGAAGGAAGGAACTAGGGAAAGGAGGAAGACACCGGAGTGGTAAGGAGGATGAAGAAGTTGACGATGTTGATGAAGAGAAGAAGTAGCGATGGCTACGGTGGGGGAAAGACGTCCAACACAAAAATTTAACCGGAAAGAATTGCTACGTAACTCCCCTAAAATCTCCCATCGTAACCAAATTATCCTCTAACGTCGTAATCTTCCTATCCATACCCGGGTCGAGTCCATCCCAAATAAAACAACGAAACAATTTTTATTAAAAATTTTTTTTTCAAGATTTTTACAGTTTGTGACTAAACACAAATAATTAATAGCACATACACAAGTAAGTAATAAATAAATAAATTCATAAATAATCATACAAATAAGTAAATAAATGAATAATTAATTAATGAAATTAATCATAAATAAGGTTGCTAATTGAACGAGCCAACTCATGAGCATTTCGCGTTTGGCTCGGCTCGACTCGACTCAAAACTCGACATTTAAATGCTCAGTCACTTCAAACTCAAATCTTACGAGCCAAGCTTGAGTAAGGTCGTGTTCGACTCTACTCAACTCGTTTCTAACTCGAACTCGACTCGATAAAATAATATAATAATATAGTTTTTATATTATATATTATATATATATATATATATATATATATACAATATAATAATAAAGAAGTGAGATAGTTGAGAGGGTAAGTATTCGAGTTGATAACCTCAAGGTTGTAGTTCAATCCACATTGATTGCATTTTTTTAAAGTGAGGTACTTTTGACTTTTAATCGAGCTGATTTCAAGTTCATGTACGAGCTGGGTTCGAACTCGGAGAAAATTAAACAGTTTAAATGTATTCGAGCTCGAACACATAAAATATGTTCGAGTTGAACTTGAGCATATATGTTCAAAACTCGTTCGATCTCGAGTCAAATTCGAACGAGTTTCGAACTATTTGAGCCGAGTTTGAACACAAGTTGAGCTCGGCTCGCTCGCTTGATTGGCATCTCTAATCATAAATAATAATAGTATAAATATTAAATATATGAATATACGACTAAACACAAATAAATAATAACATGAGCAAGCAACTAACTAATAATTGATTAATTAATTAAATTAAATAAGATAAGCATGAATATGAATAATATTAATAAGTAAATACATCATCAATAATAATAATGATCCTATAATCACGCATCATATACAGCAAACACATAAACAATAAGAAATAATTCAATAATGAATAAATAAATGAATAAGCAAAATAAATAAATAATAAATAAATAAATAAGACACTATTAATATCAAAATGTGCCAAATAATATAAATATATGTATCTAAATTAATATAATTAGTTTCAAATTACCGAAAATAATTGAAATATGAACCAAACCGGACGGTTGAAATAAGATGTCAAAGGCAAATGGGGCGAATCAACCGAGTGAGACTGAGTCGACTCGGCCCAGTTGAGCTCCTGGGCGAGATGGGTTAGACACAGTTAGCTGGCCGGTATTGGATGCCGTCACGGCGCGAACGCTGTTGGCAGAACTGGGCGGACACGACTGGCCGACGGCAAATGGACATAGCACGGCTGATCAGGCATACGGGCACCAAACAGGCCGGCGGTGCCCGTCACCATAAATCGGCAATGGCGACCGGGCTGTGGTCACCGCTGGTCGGCATCGACGGCCAAGGATACGGGGAACATGTTTGGGGTGATGGCGAACGAAGTCCGGCCAGCAACTAGCCGAAAAAGGTCCAGGAAGTGGCAAACGGCGCCGCCCGTGTCCATCTCAGGGAGCTATCATATATCGGCCCTGACTAAGCATGGATGCAATGACATAGATTTTGGGTGGGGGCAGCCGGCGTTTTGTGGGGTGACTAAGATTGGGACGAACCCGGGGTTGGCCAGCTTCCTCTGTTCGTTTGAGAATGCCAAAGGAGTGAAGGGAATCGTCGTCCCAACCTGGCGGCCGAGAAGGTGTTGGAGAAGTTCCTGAGGGAGCTTGATTACATGACTCATGCTGTGCCCAATAAGTTATAAGGTGCAATAATTTGTAGCTAGATACAGTTTATAATGAAATAATAATGTTCGACGGCCAAACAAAAGAGAACAATTAATACATATATATATCATACATATGTAGTCAACTTCACCACAAGTTGTCGCCCCCCGCTGTCTATATAGTTTGTAATGGAAGTGCGTATATATCAATAATCTTCTATTTCCTTCTTAATTAAACCATATTTTTTCCCTACTAAATTTGGCTCAATTAAAGCAATGACTTCTCAAGATAAATAAGACAGAGATAGCTCTATGACATTTATTTCAATCTAAGAACTTACAGTAATTGTTGCAAACAACATAAATAAAAAGCCAATTCAGGTAGGCTGATAAAACACACGAGTCGATCAGAAGAATCAAACAGCAGCAACAGCTGGAACACTTGGATCAACTGACCCATTCGGTATTTGAGTACTCTGAGCAACGCATGAACCGTGATCGTCATCAACCGTTTTATTAAACAGCAAGTTCTTCCCTCTGCAAGACTCGATCGCCCCATCGTACATGTCTTCCATGCTGTATTGGAACTTGAACCCCATCCTCGTCAGTTTCTTGGAAGAGAAGCGGACTGGTGCAATATCGTCGTCAATGCCTTCGAACCTGCAAAGTGCAAACACAACATGCACGTAGGTTGCGGCGTTCTTTTTCAATCATGTACATGAGTATATATAGTTCTTTATATAAGTTCGCAAAGTACTAATAAATTGATGGGGAAGCAATTGTGAAGTTTGAAGTACTTTGTAGGAACCTGGTACTCGGGGTATCGCTCCTTGAGCATCTTGGCGATGGCAACAATGGTGGTGTCATGAGAAGAGCAGATGTATCTACCATGAGCCTCGGGTTGCTCGTAAAGGAAGATGAGAGAACGGCACAGATCATCCAAGTGAACCAACTGCACTTGCTTCAAAATCGAATAATGGGACTCATTTCCTGCACCCGGACACGTATATGCGCATATAATTCTTTGTTTCTGTTTGCAATATTTATAAATAGTTCAATGTATATTTATCTAAAGGAAACGGAGTCTGTGAGGGTCAATGATCGACATTTGGTTTTTAGTACTACAAACGAGCATCTTAATTTGATGTGAGATATTGAGTGCGCTAGCTCTTGTAATTTCTGAATAACTTTCTGTTTGTGTAATTGTGTTTAATTTCATTCTCTGGCCGGGAATGTTAAATATCAAGAATAATTATATGATCAAACCTGTGACAACAGCAAGGGCAGTGATCAAGCTGGGGGCATACTAGGAGTGATGAATGGGCCTACCACAAGTGTCGGAACGATGCTTACAAAATCAAGTCCATTCTCTTCTGCAAACTCCCAAGCAGCTTTCTCTGCCAATATCTTGGATACAAAGTACATCTACAAGAAAGAAATATTTGAAGTAGATGTTGATATTTAATCATATCGTTATGTGTAGCAATAGTTGATCAGGTGTGAGCTAACCCAGCCGGTCATTTTAACTCGATTGATGAAGTCGAGATCGCTCCAGCAGGTTTCATCGTACTCCGGCAGGTGATGCTCCATCACGTTAACGGTTCCAGCCGAAGTGGTGAATATGACACGCTTTACACTTCCACCCCTCTTGCAAGATCTCATCACGTCCAACACCCCGTTCACCGTTGGCTTGATCACCTCATTCTGCACAATCAACCACATATATATTTTTCACAAAGCATGCAGTATATCATACATTTTAAGATACACGTATGTGTCTATGTTTTACTACCTCTGGATCGGACGATTCAAAGTCCATTGGAGTAGCCAAGTGAAAGACACCTTCCGATCCTTTGCTAACTTCGTCGTAGCTTCCTTCGACGTTAAGATCCGCCTTCCACAGAGTCAATCGGTGCTCAGCCTTCGGCAATTCGAGCAGATGCTTAATATTCTTTACGTCATCTGCAACACATATGACGAAGACAAGAAAGAGGCGAAGAAAGGAAGGTGACGATATTGATCGATCATTAAAAGGGCTAACACAATTGATGCTGATCAATTAGAGCTGACACTGACATGGGTCTCTCACGGTTGCTCTCACAGTGTAGCCCTGCTCCAGCAGCTTCATCACCAACCAGGAGCCGATGAATCCCGACGCTCCGGTCACCACCACCGGCCCCTTCACCACTTCATCCTCCATTATTCTCCCCTAGCTAGTGTAAAGACCTGATATCAATTTATCTCTCGCTTTCACTGATATGCTTGTTTCTTTTGTACTGATCCCCAACTACCGTTCTTTTTATAGTTAGCTCGCGTTTGCGTACTTGCCAACATGGGGTGGATGCAATGCAGTAGGCAGCTTCTATCAGCCGCGTGCGTCAACCACCACATCTAACCGAGAAGGCTCAAGTTGAAGGTGAGACTAGTCATTGAGTATGGGTGTCCACCAACCATGGATGTCCGATGAGTCAGGTCTGTGTCTAGATATAAAAAGTACGGCTTGTTCATATGGACCGTGGACACTTTTGGGACACCAAAATGATACCCTCGGGACATTTGCGGACATGTTTGAAATATTGCATTCACGTCAAACTCAGAATTATAATAATATATTATTATATAACATTATTTTCCAAAACAATCTCCTGACTGTGACTAAACCTATTCCAAGTTTTTATGACCGAATTTAACTGAGATTGACAAAATTATAAATTAATGATATTATTGATATTCTTATATTTCTTTACCAATTTATCATTAAAAATTATTAGATTTAAAGTCCATCAACCTTACATTTTAACTTTTTCATGTTATTAACCCATAATTTAGGATTTATTTATTGATAAACCATAGAGTATATATAATTTTATCAGGATTAGAATTTTTAAAAGTGATAAATTATATTTATTAAATCTTACTTAACCAAATTTTTTTAGCCTGTTAATACCTGGCCATATGGTCTGGCCGCATGTTCGATCTGCAAATAAATCAACGGCTTGTATAAAAACTCTTCTTTGCCTTTTGAAACCATCTCTTGCTTCATCTCATCGGCGCTCACGGCGTTGTGGGCCTTTTTTCGCCTTATCTTAATCCCCCTATATCATCTCCTACCATCCCTCCCGGAAAAGATTGACAGGACAAGAATGATTTGACAACCACAATCTCAAAGTTAAGTATATGACATCATTTTATGAGAGGGCAAAGTATCGAAATTTTTCATAGGAAATCATTTTGATACTTCTATAGGATATAGTGTACAGGTTTAATAGAAATCAAACATAAAAAAGTAGAAGAAAGGGGGGGGGGTTTATTACTTCGATTAAAAATTGGAGACAGAGGGTTGTGTTGCTATCTATAATGTTGTTATTCGCTGTAACTAAGTTAAAAGCTAATTTATACGGTCATGAGTTCTCCATTTATGTCTACTTTCGTGTTAACACTTGTCTAAGGCATCAAGCGTGTTAGGGAGGAGGAGCTCCAAACCAGGTTGTGGCCCTTATACACCAATTGCTCGTCCTCTTCCCGATTCAAGAATCTTAGAAGGAAAACTTTTTAATTTAAATATTGAAAGGGTAATATTGGAATTAAAAACTAATTAAACACCCTTTTAAAGACATTGACCCAATTGTATCAAACGGTGGAAACTAAAGCATGCCCATACAAGCTAAGAAACTTGATGCGCCAACTCACCTACCTCTTAATACCTTTCTACATATTTTTAACATAAAATTAAAATTATTTTCTCAATTAATTTAAATAATTTTATATACCTAATATTTTTTAAAGCAATATCTTTTTTATCAAAACTAAACAAATATTCACCATTTCAAGTCAACCATAATAATCAGTCATGTTTTGTTTACTTCAATTTTTATTATTAATGTACATATTAAGAATAGATCTCACATGCACTGCGCAAGCCTTTACAATTGGCTAGTTCCTAGAATATATTTTACTTGATTTTCCCCACAAATTTTTTCTTTTTATATGATTTTTTTTATATTAATATCATAAGGTGAATAATAAAGGTTAGTTTTTTTTTAAAAAAAAACAAGGTGAATAATAAACATAAACGGATCGAAGGAACAGCCTTCAGTTTTCCGGGCCCACGGTTTGGAAACATCATAAAAAAAACACAAAAAAGTTGTGGGACCCGCACTCCAATATTTTGTTCCGACCACAAACTTGTTCGTCCCAACCACGCCCGCATCTCACTCCCAAAAAATAAAGAAGAAAACCTTAGCCCAGCCCTAAATTGCGCTCCTCTTCCCCTCCAATCCAATCCGCCATGGTCCGTACCCCTCCGATTCACTTTTTATTTCATGATGCTACTACTTGATTGATTGATCTTGTTTGTTTTTTTCCACCTTTTTTTGTTATGATATGGTGCTCGAATTTGTCAGATGTTCGTCTTTTTGCTTAGTGTGATTCAATCCTTCCAATTATGGTATCCTGGGCCGAGATTACTTGTATATGTTAGCGAAGTTCGGAGCCTTACTGCTTGTTTTTCTGTGATGGGGGTTTAATTCTTTGTGTGCTTTGTAAGTGTTGTAATTGATGAACATGTATCTGGTTCATTTGGTTTGTAATTGTGATGCTTTTGATTTTGTGAAAATCGGTTTCAATTGAAGAGCACTCGATGGAAAGGTCTTTATTCGTTTGGCGTAGGGTGGAGTCGTCCATTTGGTAGCTTTGTGGCATAATAATAATTGTAGAAAGATCATAGCTGTTCGAGTTAATTTTTAGTTGTTTGTGCATGGTGGGAGGTGGGCATGTTATGCATGTTTCATTTTTAGTTCTCTAAAATTGATCAGTCATAAAGTTGAGTAAGTTTAGTATCCTGCTATCGAATTGATCAAGTTGTTCGTGCATGAATCCGGTTGCTAAAATGTGTCCTTCATTTGTTTTGAGCCAGGTAAGGATTATAGCCATGTTTGGTAGCTGAGACTTCCTATTTGAATCCACCCATTAAAAAGTGACATTCATTTGTTTCTGTTTAGAATTTTGTTGTTCTTAGAGCCAGCTAAGTTTTATGGTGCTTATTTAATGGCCGAGACTTCATAGATCCTCGTCGGCCTTAGTATCAAGCATGACCTTGCTTGTTGGGGGTTTGATTTACTTGTGGGATTTTTTTTACTTATCGATTGTTAGTTTGTGATCTTTATTTTTCTTCCTTTTGTTGGACATTTCATTTTCTTGTCTTTGCAGAAATTCTGTTGTTGTCGTCATTATCTTTCTATTCTTCTATGAAGAGTCATTTTTAGTAAAAATGAATTAATTGTTGCCAGAAAACCATTTTTGGAGCCTTTATTTACATAACTAATGAAGTGTACAGGATTTAGGCTGGTCTATTACTGCTGTGAATAAATAAAGCATCATTATATTCCATTGGTGCACAGCTCTTGTCGAAGCTCCTCTTTCTCCATTTTCTTATGTTATCATTTGATGTGGCTCTTATTGGTGATGTATGTTATGGCTTACTACCGATTTAAAATATGCATTTTTGGTCATGGCTGCAGTTTGTTTTTTGCTGGTCTTGAAAGCTTGTCTTTATATTGTATTTCAAAATAGCTGTCTGGTAAAACTTTATATACGCTTTCCTTCCTAAGATTTTTGAATGCCTGACATTTTTTTCCCATTTGATGACAGCATAAATTGGGAAGAGGGCATCGTGACAAAATCCAGCAGTTTATGGCTATAACTAGTACCAGGTATTTTATCTTTTTACTTCAGATATTCAAATCAAACCTATCTCGATTTTTCAAAAAAGGCTCTTATAGGCGTCAACCACTCTTCTTACTTTCTGTGTTAAGAAAACTGAAATCTATATCCAATATTTTCAGATTATTGGTCTTGTCTTTGGTTGAGGAGGTTCATAGGAAGTGTCTTTACTCTTTAATGAATTATGTCACTGAGAGAGAATAATGGGGAAAAACAGGGGAAATAGATTTTTCTATATAACAGCTAAGTCTTAAAGTTAAAATTATTGGGATTCTTTGACTTGCTTATAAAGATGCGGTGCTTTATTTTTATTATTATTTATTTATTTTTTGTCTTTCTTTGCTGAACTAGTCTTCTTTTAGATTTTACAATAGCTAATAAATACCCTATATATTCGTCATATGATGCCCTTATACTTCTAGAGGTGGTTTTCTTGTGGAATGTAAAGCTGGAAAGTGGTTTATGCTTTGAGAGAACAGAATTATGTTTTCTTAATCTCATAAACAAAAAACAGATGACTATAAATTTGGTTCTTGTAGTGAAAGAGTTGCTTTACAAGCTCTAAAGGCCAGTGATTGGCAACTAGAAGGGGCATTTGATATTTTCTATAGTCACCCTCAGATTAGAGGAGTAACCGATTCAAGACATCTGGAAGAGCTGTACAGCCGGTATAAAGGTAAGGAAGGCTGCTTCATCGTTGTCAATTTGAAATGCTTGTTGTCATAAAATACTATTTATTTTTGGCAAAAGTTATCCATAGCCAGTTACTCATCGTATTTATTTCTAGTGAATGACTACTTTGTTCAAATTATTTGTTTGCTCCTTTTGTTAGTTTACTCATTCTATAACTGAATTATATTGTCTCTTAATCGTAGATAATAAACCAATAATTATCTTCCTCTGTTTTTTGTGTCATTTAGCCCCCATGTTAGATTGATAGTAGCTTTACTGAATTGTGTACAGATCCATTTGTTGATATGATTATGGCTGATGGCATCACCCTGCTTTGCAATGACCTGCAGGTAATTGCCACTTAAGTTGTTTCTTCTTTTTGTGACAAAGCTATATATCAACTGTGGCCATGGTCTTACCTTTGAATTTTTTTATTTTTTGCTTTAATATATTCATACTCTACCCACCTTAGTAGTGACTTCTGCACGTGGCCATGCCCCCCCCCCCTTTCTCTTTTCCCCTTATACCCAATAGCTTTTTAGAAACAACTAAAATCTGGTCTTCCTTCCTGACCTGACCTGTGGATGGGATCACATGCTCCCTTGGTATCATCAATAAGTGGAAGCGTTGGTTGAGCTTTTGGAGTGGTACTTTGGAAAAAGTACATGTCTGGCCTTATCTAGCTAATATTCCCATATAAACCTGTGAATTAGATGCACTAGATCCTCTTTAGATGGCATCATTGTTTCAAATCTGTTGTTCAGATGTCTTGTCTACACTACCCGTTGGGCCTTTGTTATTTTTGACTGTTTGTACTAGATACTTAGTTGACATATTGCAACGACAATCATAACACATTTCCAGATTCCATCTTGGTTATTTACCGAGCGAGTAGTCAAGTGCTCAGCAAACTTTTGAAAAAAGTTAGGCTTGTCACTTAGAGCTGTACCGTTGTGCTATTCAACAACTAGTGTGCTTCAAGATTGGCATGTAAATGCTTTGGTATCTTATTATTGGCCCTGGTAAATGCTGTTGGTCAACAGGGAATCAGATATTCTTAGGAGTGAATTTAGTGGGATCATGCCATCGAGATTGGAGACAATGTCTTCAATGACAGGGAGGCACCTCCTAATGGCTGGTGCTGACATAAATAGGGAGCCAAGCTGCCTGGAATTTCATTGTGCTCCTTGGGGACATTCTTAAATCAGAACCTTTTAATTGCTTACTGGAAAGTGCAAGCTAACATAGTCAACTAATTATTGGGTATGATATCTGGATTTCAATTTACCAACTAAACAAGAAAGTATAAATATTAATGAACATTGTGGTAGAAAAAAACATCATTTGATTCACACACTTGATTAATATGTAAATACCCTGGTTTGACAAGAAATAGCCGTTGCCACATAGGTTCATAATTGATGGCTGTCGCTTCATATGCTGGACTATAGAATCTCTCTTGGTGATGATTAATGGACTACTTTCAGATCTTTCTGTCCATTGCGTTGTTGAAACAAGGGTGTGTGGGTGGAACCTTTCAATGACAGCAAGAAAAGGGGGCTGTGGAAAATCTATATTGTAGTCATGCTGTGAGATTCAGGCCAATTTGATTGTCTGTTGAATGGTACTAAATGCATAACTTATTATAAATGCCGAATGGGATATCTTCCCAGTCCAGGTAGATTGGATCTATTGTGACAATGACAATGGCTGGCTGAGTTGTAGGCTGGTAGAATGCAGGACACATGTCTGATATTCTTGAATCTTTTAAAATAATCACTTGATAGCTTATGGAAAGTGTAAAAAATATTGTCTTATGTCACATCTTTTTGTCTATTCTTTGGCTTACATTTTTATTAAACTTTGATACATTGACAGACAAATGGTTTTGTCTGTTGACAGGTGGATCCAGGAGATATTGTTATGGTAAACATATAATGGTCATTTTCAACCTACTGTCTGTAGTTTTTTTATGGGATTTGTTTTAGATGAACGCTCATTGTTGGCAAATATTAATTCTGTTCTTCGAACTTGGTACAGTTAGTTGTTTCATGGCATATGAAGGCTGCAACCATGTGTGAATTTTCTCACCAAGAGTTTATTGGTGGTTTACAGGCACTAGGGTAGGAACTCAGAATAATTTTCTATACGTGATGTTCTATTTTTATGCTGGTTGTTGTAAGAATGTTTATTGTATAGGTTAGCTTTTGCCTGATAAATGACTTTATGTTGCAGGATAGATTCCCTTGAAAAGTTCAGGGAAAGATTACTGTATATGCGCAATGAGCTCAAAGATGAACGTGAGTCTATTCTTGCTATTTAATTATATCTGTATAGTATTTCATATTTAGCTCCAGCTCAGAGTTGTAAAGTGTGGTCCTATCTGTTAGCTTTTTGGTGTCTTGTGCCCGGAACACTTTTGGGTTCATTTTTTATTTATATTTTCATTTTTATTTTTTTGAAAATACTATGTAGCTATTCTGTATGTGGCAAAATTAATGCCATTCCCCAACTGTGATGCAGATAAATTTCGAGAAATATACAATTTTGCATTTGGTTGGGCCAAGGAAAAGGTACTAATCTGGTTGTATCATGTAATTTTTTAAAATATTGAGACTTACTGGTCTGTTACCAACAATTATGACCCTCAAATAATGACCTTTTAGGGTCAGAAATCTTTGGCCTTGGATACTGCAATTGGGATGTGGCAGTTACTATTTGCTGAAAAGCAGTGGCCTTTGGTTGACAAATGGTGCCAGTTCTTGCAGGTAAGGCATGCTGTTCAAAAAAGTCTTATGGCTTCTGGTTTTATTTTCTTACTATAAGTAGTGACTGTGAGATTCCATAAAATCAGTCCCACATCCAATATCTGTTAGGATATATTAGTATAGGTCATTTTCAATGGGTTAACAACTTTCAAAGAGATGACTTGGGTATTAGTTTGCACTTGGATGATATCAGAACTGATCTAAAACTGAATTGGATGGTGGCTGGACTCAACTGGATGTGGGCTAGGCCCATGGTCCAAGTTATAGGAATTTTTTTGACAATTTTCTAATGTAGGTGCTTTGTGAGATCCTTCAAATTAGTTCGTCATCTAATATCTATTGAGATAAGATTTAATGTACTAGTGGGGGTGTGCATATAGATCTTCAAAATTGGGTTAACCATTTTGAAGAGATAATGTAGGCTGTTTGTTTGTACTTTGGTGGTTCATTACAGAGTCACTGGGTTATGGTTGAGAAAAAGTATGTGATCATCCCAAGCAATATTTTTTCTTTATTCGTATCTGATTGATGTGTGTTTTTTTAATGTAAATGTTTTTTGTGTAGGCAAGACATAACAAGGCAATCTCTAGAGACACCTGGTCTCAGCTTTTGGAATTTGCGAAGGTAAACTTTTTCTTTATTTAATTTGTTTTTCTTTTGGGCTTTTGTTGAATATTACTACTATGGGTTTTATGTTAGGACAAGAGTTTATGTCTCTTTCCATCTCTGTGAACCATTAACAGCAACAATTTTTGAGTCTTTCTTCTGTGTGGCCTCTTGTGCGGGAGAGATTTGCCTTACGATTTAATGACAATCATGTTTATCGGAAATCAAATTTCAATTTTCACTTCATTTTTTAGCTAATGGAAAAACAAAAAGGCACTGCTCCACATTTAATTGATTGCGCTGCAGCATATGTTTGGACCCTATTTAAAAAGTCTGTGAACTATGTGGATTTTCTCCATCATTGATGCTTGAATTTTTTCAAATGTTTATTTAAACATTCTTGTGTATTACGAAGTTTACAATACATAAAGGGGCGTGACATAAATTCACTATTAGGGTGCTTTATGAGTGCCTAGTGGTATTGATGGGAATGATACTTCTCGAGTGATTGGTGATATTTTGCTTTCTATCCCTTCGTTGATATTAGTAACTTCATGGCAGAGTGTCTCTCACAGTTTCATTGTATCTGATTTAAAACCCTTGCAGACTGTGGATCCGGCTCTATCAAACTATGATGCTGAGGGTGCTTGGCCTTACCTGATAGATGAGTTTGTGGAGTACCTTTATGAAAATGGAGCCGTGCAAAAAACATGATGAGCAGAACACTCATAATAAACTGGAATTGGACTATTGTTACCGGTTACTTTGTACATTGGTGGACTACATCTTCACCACAATTTCTTTTACCGATGTTATTGCTTGCCGTCGTTGACCTATATAAAAATGGTTATAATTTATCGTTTCCAGCACAAGATTGGCATGTAACATGTTGAATATCATTTCATAAGCCTTGGTTTTTAGCCATTTTAATTTTGATTTACTCATTGTCATAAATTTAGTGGTGTGAGGCAAATGTTTTCATAGAATTGTCTGTGACCTTCAAAATATAATAGCTGTAGTTGTGGTAAAAACGAGCTTGTTGTTTTCTGGTGTATGATAAACGTCAGTTGCTGTTAGGTTTGGTGCAGGAGATAATACTATGTCCTCTCATGCAATGGCCGGCAAGGAAACCTAAATTGGATTCTTTTGTGAAAGCGTCTCTCTTGGGTTGCAGTTTGTTTATAGCTAGCAAGATCTCCTGTGGACGTGTTAGCTGTAGCTGGATACGTGTTAGCTGTAGGAGGAAGTATGGTTCCTAGAGTGGCTTCGTTGTGTTATATATATAACTAACAAAACAAATCCTGATCACTGCATTTATTTTTGTTGAACGTAGTGGTTAATTAACCTTCATTTAGTCTTTCTTATTTAAAAACATGAAATTAAAGGCATGTCAAACGATATAAAATCATCCTTAATTAAATGGATTTTTAACAAATCCGGCCACCACTAGTCAAAATAAACATGGTGGTGGGTGGCAGAGAGTCAGAGACCAATTAAAACTTAGAGGTCGGCAAAAACATGGTAAGTTTGGGAGTCGACGACGATGAGCCTCACCGCTGCCACAGCCGCCGCAGCCGACAAGAATCCGAACACCAAAACGTTCAACCAGTGCCATGCCTTGTGCAACGGCGTGAGCTCCTTCCTCTTCACCCTCACATACATATGATTTGCTAGCACGAATGTGAGCGGGAAAGTGCTCAGTGCCCCTGTTAGGGTCATGAAATCCCCCAGAAATGGGAGGAGGGCCGCCACGAATGTGCTCACTGCTAGATAGCTCCCCCTTGCCAACACTCTAAACGATAGATTGTACAAGGAGAAGGGGTTCTCTTTCTTCCTCCCATATTTCGTGTCCACATACTCATAGCTTGGGCTCGCAAATATATGAAATGCAATCACAGTCTGCAAGAACGCGGCGACGTTGGCCATTGTTCTTACCCAAATAGGATCCGTGACATTGTTGAGAAGGTAAGCCGAGGTAGAGGATCCATATGCCCAGTAGCCCACAAATGCAACCAAGTACAGGAGCACATTTCCAGCAGTGAATTGGAAGTATAGAGCTTTCTCCATGTTCTTGATCACAGGAGGCCTAACCGTGGCTTGTATTTCCGGTATCATACCGGTGTTGTATGCGAACACTAGGCTGGCCATTGCACCAATGGTGCTAAACAACTTGGTGGGATTAGTGCCGGGTAGGCCGTAGTCTCTCGGCGGAGAGTTCATGCCGTCGCGGAGGGCGAGGCCGAAGGCAACAAAGATGTATATAAAGCTGAAGAAGGTGGAGAGGCTGAGCCATATGCGTAGAGCGGAAAGGTGAGGGATGGAGAAGGCGAAGACGGCGCAGACAAGGCCGGCAACGGCGATGCAATGAGGAAGCTTGAGGAGGTCGTCGTCTCTGAAAAGGAGGTAGATGGCCTTGAGGGCCTGGCCGGAGAGGATGATGAAGCCGGTGTTGATCATGAACAGGTTCACGTACTGCAACGCCCACGTCAAGTAGTACATGTTGGGGCCGTAGATGTGGCCGGCTAGGTCCCGGTACCGGATGTGGCGCTTGCCGCCGACCTCGTGGAGGCGGGCGACGAGGATGTTGGCGTAGAGAGAGATGGCGGCGGAGAGGAGGAAGCCGACGACGCCGCCGGCCCAGCCGAGAGGGACTATGATGGTGCCGGAGTAGCCGAGGACGTAGGCGCTGTTGTTGCCGGTGGTGAGAATGATGGCCACTTGGTACCACGGGTCATGGCTTATCCGGTGGGCTGTCGTCGTCGAGTCTCCGTACCCGTCTTCGGCGAGCTGCTCCTCCTCAATGATCCGAAGGCTGTGGCCGGACTCGAGCTCGAAGGTAGTGTTCATGGCGGGTGACCGAGTGTGGAAGCTAGCAATGTGATAAGATGAAGCGCGAGAGCGTAAGTCATAACTCAACTATATGTGTATAATTGGATCAAGACTTGTGAGTGCGCCACCGTGGATGCATTAAGTATATGCAGCGCGTCTGTTAATACGTGTAATTATATTAATGATATATAATTAATTGTCACACTCGAAATACTAAAAAAATCTCAAAATATTAACAAAAGCGGCTGTTAGTTGTTTCTATGGAGATTGAAGGATCTCAAAACTTCTCTATAAATTGAGCTTCATTTACCTCATTCTAAAGATGCAAGACAAATAAAAGAAAAAATAAGAAAAAGAGAGATAGAGAGAGATATAGAGATAAAAAAGAGGGAAAAATATTTATGAGTTTTTCTTATACGGAGTATTAGAGAGAGTGAAATCTTGTAATCTCAATAGTATTGGGTGTGCGAGTAATCTTCTTGTATATCTCTATATATATTTGATGACTATAATCTTTAGTTGAAGTAGTGAATTGTTCGTTGTTACCCGTTGTTTTTGACTCTCGATTGGAAAAAGGTTTTTTATGTTAAATCTCTGCTCTTTTATGGTTTTGTTTTATCTTATTTCTCGGGTCTTATTTTCCTATTACTTTTGTTTGCCGTGGTTGATCTCTAATTTTGAGGATTTTTCTCGACATAAATGAAGGGGACAATAAACTTTGTAGATTTTTTTGTTTGTGATGAAGCTTTGGCCACCGTATCATGGTTCATTCTCCAATTCTTGTCTTGATATCTTGATCTGTATGTAATTTTACCCGATTGTGAAGACTAACTATTTTGTACCTACCTAACTAATTTTATGGTTTAGTCATGGGTCATTGAAAATGCTGGTCCAGGGTCTGTTGTATGCTATTCATATGTATTTCTCTCTCGAACAAAAACCCAAACGAATCATTATTATTATTTACCCCAAGCAAGCCGAAAACAATTATGATTACTACAGAAATAGAAGCAATCTTCATTTCACAATGATCTGTCTTATCCTACTTTAGTCCATAAGCACAGTTCTTAGACCTTCAATCAAGTCAACCCTCATGATTGCGTACAATGACGTTGTTTCCACCGACTAAATTTTCGTGGGACTAGTAATTTAATATGAATAATAAATAACTTAGTCTTTTTTTTCCGCACTGAATAATTGTCTCTCTTTTTTTCACGCCGAATAAATCATGTAACCGAACCAGTAGGTAGGACTGGAAAATGAGACCCGCAGTATTAATATTAAGAAAAGCTGGTGCTTGCCTTGAAGAAAAGAAGAAGAAAAGCTAGTGCCCTCAAATGAAGGGGAAACAAAAAAGACTTGTCGAGTTCAGATTAAATGATATGCTGAGTAAGAAAATATTTTCTACCCTACACTTTAAAAATTGCTAAGTACTCCTATTTATAACCATTTGATTATTATAAACTATAAAAATATCCTTCTAACTGATTTGTAGTTATAAACGTTGGTTTTGGACAATTTTTGAAGTGCCGTCTGCTCGGCAAACCATACGATATGAACTCAGACTTATCGATATCTAAGTATATTCTATTAGTCATCTCCCAATGCAATAATCCCGTGTCAACACTGTTTTTAATATTCTATATGTTTAAATATTGTCAACGTGCTTGAGGTCATTAATCTGTCTTAAACTAAGGATATATTTGGTTAGCGTGAAAAAAGATTGAAAATATATAAAGTTTTCTCATTTATAATTGATAAAGAGTTAGTTATGATATAAATAAAAGATGTATGCAAAATCTACTCACAAAAAAATTCTTCCACTAATTGCTTGTGTTTTTCAAATTAAATTGATGGAGTTAGAATTTTTAAGAGGGGCTACTTGGTTTGAAATCTTAAATTGGATAACTATTTAGTAGATATCAATGTTTTTGGCAATATATTATTATATATAGATTTCATGCTTTTTTAATTTCTTTCGTGCTAACCAAATGGAAATTTATTAATTAGCAGTACAAAATTGCTTGAGAAATGTATAAAAGCTGAAATTTATGATGTAGACCCACTTAACTTACAGAAACTAGCAATACGATATACATATACCTCACTGGTCATGAGTACGTACGTATAAGTGTTCATTGGGTGGATGAGTGCAAGAAGACACACACATACACGAAGCCCATCCAAAGACTGCACGGTATTAAAAGAAGAAGCAATGAGAATACCGGGCAGAGTGGCACCGGATTCAACAATGAACATATTCCCTGAAACATAATTAGACGAGTCGTGAATAAGATATCGAACAAGAGATGTCAAAGGCGGATCTGTAGAGCCCAAAGTGCTCAAGGGAACAATCCTTTCCGCAACTTTGTTAAACCATTCTTTTCGCATTAGATTTTCTGGGCATATAGAGTTCACTCTAATACCATTGCCATTGTCATTGCCATTGTTTTCACATATGTTCCAAACTCCATTGCCATTGTCTGTACAGATTATGAACATAGTTAAATACAATCAACACAAACAACAATATTAATTATGGGGCTTTGATATATAAACGTGCTGCATGAATGTTAATGAGCTTGTTGATTAGGAAGATATTAACGAATGGTTGATTATATTATATATAAATATATATACGATGGTCATTGTGTTCATTGCTGCTTTAGAAGAAACGTAGGCGACTCCACCCGGAGGTAACCCTCGATTGGTTGCAAAAGCGGATGAGATATTGATTACAGAACCTCTAAGCTTTGCCGCCCTCATGCGACTGCAGACATGCTTGGTTAGGAGCCATAAACCAGTCAGATTTGTATTCAGAGTGTTCTTCCATTCGTCTTCGGTCAAGTTTGCGGATGACGAACATTCCCTAAATTAGATACAAGAAGAACATATTAGAATACCTTTGTTTACGATGTGCCCAGTATTGCAAGTTGCAACCCCCTTGGTTTGAATAACAACTTCCAAGAAGCAAATTTAAATTGTCAGTTTAATCATTTTCAATTTTAATCTTTTAAAAGAATTTTTAGAAGTATTTTTGTATTATTTAAATTAAATATCATTGCAGGGATGCATTATGCAACCTCAAGCATTCTAGACTTGAGAGTAACATATCTCTCAATTTCGTGTGGGATATCAACTCTTCTCATTAAAGGAAAATTAATAGAAGGCCGTACTTGTAATCATCTGATACCTAATTAACTATCATAGATTTTTTTTTTACCAAGATTTGCTCTCATCCTCTCAAAGATCCTTATATTATTAGAAAGTGTTCTCATCGGTTGTCTCTTCTAAAAACATGCTCTTTTGGTTGTGTCCCTTCAAAATATGTATATCTTTTTCTTTGATGGGTTGCATGTATCACACAGTATAAAAAATCGAAATTCGGACTTGATTTGGGATGTTATGGAGTAAAGTAGACTCCAAATCGATTCAGAGTCATTTATATTAAAATTTTAATTATTGGTTATATAAATTAGTATATATTGTTCTTTTAACACTTAAGATTCATAAATTTATAATTTACTTTAATTAAAAATATTGATTTAATTAATCTATAAGAAAAATAATATGTTTTATAATTTTTATGGCTTGACTCAGGGAGTCATTTATAAAATCAATTAGCATAGGGTTATCTATGAAGTTTGACTTGACAAGCTATGTAGGAGTGGAGTCGATAGGGAATTTTTGAAGTAAAAAATGAGTTTTTAAACCTATGGTCTCGTAGAACTTATGATTGCGTCTTGGAGGTTATATAAAACCTTAGCATTAGGTTAGGGTTTTACACGCTTGTAGTTTTACCCAATTTGAACTAATTTTAAATCGGTTCAAGTGAGCTCGAGCTAGACTATTTTTTAGATCATAAGTATGAGGCCTAGATGACCATATGAACATGTTATGAAAGTTGAGTATATCAGACATGCAGATGATAACTTCAGTTATGTTACAACATAGCATTAGTTATCAGTATATACACGAGGTATACAAAATTTTTTTAAGTGTTAGCAAGGGTTTTAAGCTTAGATCTACGCCATTGCAATGTTTAGTATTCATTTGCGATTTTTAGGGTATCTCATTTACATGCATTTTAAGGATTTTGGATTACCATATTACTCCTATGAGCCTATTTTGATTTGAGTCGTAGATTTTCATTCAATTGAGTTTAGGATTTTGAGGCCCATTTAGCCTTCTTGTATCAATTTCCCCTATATAGTCACATTCAGGACTCGAGTCAGTTTTGACTTTTGACGGTTTCAATCTAAGCTTTTTGTTTATATATATATATATATATATATATATATATATATATATATATATATATATATATATATATAGATATTGTATATACCTAAATGTTGGCCTCACCTAGGTCCACGAGTTATCGGACGTTCAAATTGTCCCACATGGTAAGATCAACACTATCCACGTCATCCCTAGTTTCACCCAATTGTTTCTCAATGATTTTCCTACGATTTTAGATGATTTTCACCCTAGCATGGCTGCCACTTTGGCTCACCACTGATGAATCTCTGGCCCTCCTCTAGCCACCGAACTAGTCTCATCGTACCTACCTCGTAGCTAGCTATCGATCTAAGCCCAACTCTGACACCGGCACAGCCGCAGTAGTTGTCAGTGACAATGTTTTTATCGCTGGTTTCCACCACCGCCATCACAGGCCGTTTTTTGATGCCGTCGAGCTGCCTTTGGTGAGGCCAACTGCCTAAATAAGTTCATCTCGTCAAGGTTGACATTTTGAGACTAGCGCTGACCTCGGTGTGGCCAGAATTGCCGCCGGTGACTCCACCTACCCGGCGGTGATTTCCTTGCCTTTCTGGCGAGTAATTGGCCGAACCTTGCCAATCACTACCATAACCTCCTCCTCGACATCCTTTGTCGATTGCGACTGATGGTAGCCACTGTCTGACCGCCGTTAGACCAATTTGACCGTGTTTGCATTCGTCAGCCGCGTTTGCGTCCGCCAGCGGTGTCGTGTCTGCCTGCTCGACCTTGTTCACCTACCTGCCACCTCGCCCGCTTGTCCGTGTCAGTGCCCGTGTTTGCCTAGTTGACCCAACCCACCAGTTTTGTTAACCCAGACCAAGTTGGTTCAACCCATTTGACCCGCTTTGGCTAATTTTCAACCCGTTTTCAACCATTTTCAGTATTTTGAAATACCGTACATTAGTTTAGATGCATATTTACAATATTTAGTATATTTTAACATTATGAGTATTTTTATTTATTTATTTGTTTGTTTGTTTGTTTGTTTATTTATCTATTTATTTATTTACTTATTTATTATTGTTTATTTATTTTTATTTATATCTTTATCGCATATGATGAATGTTTACATGATTATTGATTATTATTAATGATATATTTACATATTAATATTAGTCCTATTTATGTTTACTAAATTATATACATTTATTTATCTATTTGTTCGTTGTATGTAATTTATTATCTATTTGTATTTAATTATGTATTTAGTATTGGATAGCTATGATACTAATACTAACTATTTATTTATTTATTTATTTATCAAATGATTATGTATTTATTTATTTAATTATTTATATGTTTATTAATATGAGTATATGTGATATTTACTCGTGTTTAGCCGTGTATTTATATAGTATAATGATATTATTATTTTATGATTAGAGTATTATTTATTGTTTATCTATTTATTCATGAGTATATTTATTTATTACTTTTAGCTCAATTTATGTGCTAGATGTTTAGTTGTAGGTTTATTTAGTGCTTTTTTCTTTATTAGGAGGTATTGATGATGTGAACATACATAACGAGCATGCATTATATAGAGATATCAGTATTTTACTTTGCTATGGGTTTCGATGTAGGTTTTAAAGTCCAAACTCACTATAAACGAGATTTCACGCTTGGAACTTGGACCACAGGTTCGTTAGGACTCTTCTCATATTTATCGCTATAGTTTATTGTGAATTTGATTTTCAGATCATATGATGTGTTAAATGGTTGTTTTATCAGATTCCACTTAACACGGGTTGTATTGACGTATTTTACTTCTAGGATTAATAACTCTCGATAATGAGATCCCTCTATATCTAGACTTGTGGATTCAAAGGGTATTGAATGCACGTGCCTAAAAGTACTTGACTTTAGTGCTCAGAGCCATGAGTTATAAATAGGAAGTAGAGGGTTTTATTAAAATAGATTTCCCGAGCATGCTATATTATGAAAATGCTAAGGTTTAAAGACTAGTTAGAATGCGATGTTGTTCAAGCCGAGGCGTCGTAACACCCCAAATGTGAACCCAAGATTCGAGTCAGGGGTTTTATATTAAGAACCGGTCGGGTCGGACCGTTATTTTTCGAGTTGAGTCAGTTCAGGACACGTGTACCGAGCCGACGCCGGTCGCGTGTATGAGCTATGAGGGTCATGCGTACCCAAGTATATGATGATAACGTCATGAACACAGCAGAACAAAATGAGTTATCGATATATGAGAGTATGTCAGCTCATTTTTTTATT
>JAURVB010003101.1:0-23940 GCA_033002965.1 Piper betle | reverse complement strand
TGTGTCGGGTAAAGGGGACCTTCTAACACTGTATACCTAACGTCGCCAGCGATGGCGGCAATAGTCGCAGTTGCCGTTGATGTGGCCATTGCCATTCGGCCCAGGAGAATCCAAACCAAGGCCAAGGCATAGTGGGTAGAGCATGAGTAAGGCATCTGGCCGAGGTAACGAATGATTGGTGGTGTTAAACCCCAGCCTTTGGTTAGGGTTTTACTCGTTTGTAATTTTATCGAGTTCGAGCAAGTCTCGGGTCGGTTCAAGCAAGATATTACAAAATTTAGATGTCACAAATTTTCTAGTTCTTGGATGTATTGAAATTTAATTAATTTTTTTTAATTTTAGTCAAAGTAAATCTATATAAATACTTTACAAAGCAATATTTTCTTATAAAAAATATTAAAATATATTGGAAAAAATTTTAAGAGGCACATGTACAAGCATATAAAGAATATTTCATTTTATCTTATTTTTTTATTATCCATACACATAAAAAAATTTTAATTTTTCATCTCATTCCATTTTCATATCATATGAATTTATTTTTCATTAACATTATTTTGTGTCAATCAAAAGAAATATAAATAGGCCAAGCCAAAGCGTCAAAAAATAGGCTTTCTGTATAGGACGACTAAGATATCAAAGTCAATCAGCTATTCCAACAAAGCTTATAGGGCATTTTGTATTAAAAAAGTTTATATAAAATTTTTTAAATAATTTTATCATAATTTTTATTTTATTATAATTATAAAGTGGCCAAAATGAAAAAAAATAAATACTTTAATTTTATGTCACATTTTATATTTTGGCGATAAACGTCGCAACCCAATGGCCTACCGCGCTGAGATTAGTAACCAATCCCTTCGCTTCTTACAAGCGTCTTGCAGTACCTTAACTCTCCTCTTCCCTCACCCAAGTGACTCCACCACCCCCAAATCCCCAAACCCTGCTCCCACCCTTCCCGTCGGCGGCGAAGAGCAGCCTTCGGCGACCTGGATCGTCCCCCTTCCGATCACCAAAACCCTATTTTCCGATCGGTTTCGAATCTGCCTACGCTCGTAAATTCCGAAAGTTGCAATCTTTTCCCCAACCCGATCCGAAAAACGGCGAGATTCGTGCTGTTTTTGGGGGACTTGTTGATGCGTTGAGGAGGTGGCGGCCGCGGCGGCTGAGGGGGATTGGGAACCATGCCGCCGAAGCAGCAGTCGAAGGCGGACTTGGCGAAGAAACAGAAGATCGTGGAGGACAAGACGTTCGGGCTGAAGAACAAGAACAAGAGCAAGAATGTGCAGAAGTACGTGCAGAACCTGCAGCAGGCGGTGCAGCCCAAGCCGGACGCCTCCAAGGCCGCCGCCAAGAAGAAGAAGGAGGAGGAGAAGGCCCGGGAGAAAGAGCTCGGTGATTTGTTCAAGATTGCCATCAGCCAGCCCAAAGTCCCCGTCGGTAATTGCTTCTTCTTCTTTTTTCTTATTATTTGGTGTTTGTAAATTGTGCTGTTGGATGATATAGAGTTAGGTGTAGGTGTTGGTGATTGTGGTCAAGCTTATTTTGGTTGATATGCCGCCATCTTTTGATGGTTGGGATTGGTAGTGCGTAGGATGGGGGGGGGAGGAGGGAATTGTGAATTAAATGTGAAAGTAGTTAATGATGTGCGATGCAAAATCCAAACAGAGGCTATTTGGGATAAGGTGTAGATAATGATGATCTATGTGGGGTAGTTAAGTGGTTTTTAAGTTATATGCGTGTTGTATTTAATGATCATCTTTTATGGTGGTTGGTTTTTGTGAAGTAATGATTTAGAATTGGGTAATTATGATGATGATTATGTGAAAAGGTTAATCTATCTTATCTATTGAGGGTGTTGAACTTAGAAGTGCAACTATGTAAGAAAAAGCTTCTTTGATTTAAATGTGAAGGTAACTAATGTTATGTGCCACAAATGCTGGCTGCGCTTAGCTGGGACAAGGTGTTGGCTTTGTTGAATGTTGGATATTTGAATCATTCAATGATATCTTATGTGTAACTTTTACATGTTGAATTAAGATATGTGGATATTGTATTTAATGGTTAGTATGATGTTGGTTGGTTTTGAGAATAATGGGTGCGTGGCTAATAAGTTTACATTTTATGGAAGTTTGTATTTTAGGATCGTGTAATGTGGAAGATGATATTTTCTATTGGTTGAAACTTTGTTCCTAATTGTGGTTTGATGTCCAGGAGTTGATCCGAAATCGATTCTCTGTGAGTTTTTCAAAGCCGGACAATGTGCCAAAGGGTTCAAATGCAAATTCTCACATGATCTTAATGTTCAGAGGAAAGGTGCAAAGATTGACCTTTACAGCGATAAGCGTGATGAAGGTGAATGATATTTTAAATTGAAGTTAAAATGTGTGTTTTCTGTTACTTAATTCTAATAACTGTTTTTCTCTATGATTTAGAAACAATGGAGGACTGGGATCAGGAGACCCTAGAAAAAGTTGTGGAGACTAAGAAGAATGAATACAATCAAAACAAACCTACAGAAATTGTAAGATTTTGTCTATTTATTGGTTGTGAGTTTGTATACTTTATTTATAGTGTGAAATTGATTGTAGACATGAAAAGCTACGTGTACACTATACTTTTGAAAAGTTGTGATGGTTTGGCCCCGCATTTGAATGGTGAAGCTAGAAACATTATACCCTTGTAAGATAATTTACATATGAAACAGTAACTTTTTGAGGAAGAAACTTCTCTCAGCAATACTTCTTTCTACTTATGAGTTGTATTCATAGACTTGTGACTCTAGATAAATTAACAAGAGGCCAGTCTTTGTGACAGATAATATTTCTATTGAATTTTCTGTTGCTCTTTTATATCTACGCTATCACACAACATTTTATGATAATACTTGAGATACAGAACAATAGCAACATTTGGAAGTGATTATTTATATTGTATTCATATGTCTACTGAAAGTGGTTTCATTTGCCTTGGGAATGGTCAGGTTTGTAAATACTTTTTGGAAGCAGTGGAGAAGAAACAATATGGTTGGTTTTGGGTTTGTCCAAATGGTGGCAAGGATTGCCATTATAGACATGCCCTTCCCCCTGGATATGTGTTAAAATCTCAGATGAAGGCCCTATTGGAGGAGGAAACAGAAAAGATATCTGTTGAAGAGGAGATTGAAGATCAGGTGACCGCCAAGTTATTTATTTCATAGAATATTTTGCTGTTTTATCTTTTTCTTGGCCTTCTTTTTGTTTCCAACTTTTAACCTAATTATTGTCTCTGCATATAGCGTGCAAAAATAGCTACTTCAACTCCCATGACAAGTGAACTCTTCTTTCAATGGAAGAAGAAAAAGATGGAAGAAAGAGAAGCTAGTCTTTCAGCCATGCAAGCTGAAAGAGCTAAGAATGATCGCATGAGGTATGTCACTGTACTGTTTCTGCTTCTGGTTATGTGATTTTGATCTGGGTAAACCTTGTATGGAAGCTGAAATGGTTGTTTTGCAGTGGGCGTGAGTTGTTTCTTTCAGATTCTAGTTTGTTTGTCGACGATGCTGAGGCATATGATGATTATCAAAGGGAAGAAGAGTCAGATGCCAACGAGAACAAGGTTCTTCAGAAAAACAACTTTATGAGATTTATTTTAATTTTTTCCAAGTAAACCAGGCAAGGATAGTATTGCGAGCTTTTTTAATGAAAAAAGGGGCCTGGGGAACTTATTTATGAAAGTGGGTGTAGAATAGAAATATCTAGGTACAAAGACAATTTATTCAAAATAACATCTTTATCCACTTATTTTCTTAAAAAAAATTTGGCGCGGCAAACATCGTGACGGCAGCCAGTGCTGCAATATCTGAATTGGACGAGGGCAGGTTGGCTGGTTCAGGAGTGGCCAAATCCAGCTGCCTCTGACCGAAAATGGATGGTACACAGCCACATCTGCTGGCTGCTCAGCAGTCATTTCTGCCAGAATAGGCCAAATCTAGCTGCTTGGTAATTGTTTTTGACAGGGGGCAGACGGGTAGTCATATTTGGCTGCCCTCAGGTGGGGGCAGACGGGTAGTCATAGTTTGCTGCACTCGGGGTGGTGGCAGTTGAATCTGGCTGCCCTTGGCCAGATTGGTCTCATGGCCATCGACCAGCAGGCACTGTTTTCTTAAATTTTACTCCGTTGGTAATTTTAAATTGCTTTATGCATGTAAATTGCCAAATTAATTGTTTTGGAAATTACTTTTTTCTTCAAGCCAAGATAATATGAACGTAAAACTTTTTCTATCTTAAAAAGATTGTTCATCTGGAGTTCTAAGATGTGGGAAAATTCCATTCTTCTTAAAGCCAAGAGAAAATATGAACATATTACTTTTTCAGAAAATATGAACACATTATTTTTTCCCACTTATAAGTTATACAAATGTAAGATTATTAAGTTCAAATTGTTTAATTTAGTAGTAGAACAAGTGCTTGGAATCACAGCAACTCCTTGAATAGGCAACTGTTTTCATCTTTAAAAGGGATGCTTCAAATGTGTTCTGCTTCCCATTCAGGAGAAATGAACCACTGTATATATATGGGGTAAACTAGTTTTGTGTAAATTATTTGGATATAATGGAAATGACTTGTTCGCATAAATTGGAGCTAGGAATGATATTTGATGAGTAATTCCAAAGTTTTGATCTATCAATTTGTTGCTTGACTACTTGAAATTATGTTGTATAGTTATTTCTTATACTTTATGAAGAATTTTTTGAAATCCTAAGTTGCTTAGTTCCTTTTTTTGTGGCTTGATTGTTTGGTTCTTTTCTTGAAAAGTGGATGGGCAGTTGGATTCAAGTTCAAGGAAGGCATCATTTGATTTGATTTCATTTTAATGGAAAAGACCTGTCCAACTGAAGTACACAAACAACTATGATGGTGTTATGGTCAAAGTTACTCAAACTGTTGTAAAGTCCGACAATTGTTATCAGACTGGTTATTTAATTTACAATTCACTTAGCAATGCCAATTCTAGGTGAACTAAATTTTGTAATGTGATCTCTTAGAGTCGTGGTAGGCTTGTTGGTTTCAGACAGACAAGATACTAACTGGTTTAAAATGTGGATGGTTGATATAGAGCTCTAAAATATGACGACTATTTGGCTCATGATAAAATATACATCAATTATATCATTGTCGGATGCAAAATAAAGATTTTTTAGTCCACAACTGTGAATTGTTTTCGATCTGTTGATCACTAATCAAGATAGATTCTTGGTCTTGACCTGATTCATGCTATAGTGTGATATTATAGTTGTGCTTTACCAGAGTTTAGCATTTAATTGGTGTACCGATGATTCTTTATCCAGGAGAACGGAGTGACTAGCAACACAGGGCCAAGTACATCAACTGCCGATGAGGAAATTATTATGGATGAGGACGATGATGATTTGGACATAGATGAGCTGAATGAACTGGAAGCTAGCTTATCAAAAACATCCATTCAAATCCATGAACCAGGCGAGGGAGCATCTAGCTGAATCCGCCCGCTGATCGCTTCTGCCTTTACATGGAAAAACTGCACTGGCCAAGTAAAATGCAAACTAGCTGCCAGTTGATGCAGATTTCCTCTGCCCGATGGGTAAAGACGAGTAGGTGTCCCATCTGCCTATGACAAAATCATAGGGAATTTTTGTCAGTGGAAGTTGCATTTTCTTCCCTGTTTTTGTTCTCCTCATTTTTTGGAAGTTGTGGAACTGTTTGGAATATGTCACTCATAAATTATATTTGTATTCGATATTATAAGTGCGGCGATCTTAGTTTCCCACTGTTTGGATGGAAATGAAGCTAGTTTTAATACTATTTTGTCTTCTTAAGTGAGTTAGATGTGATTGCGAGGAATATGTTGTTTTATCAATCTTAAACAAACCGGAAGTCCTTGATATTGGGTTATTGGCTGAGTACTAGTCGGCTTCATCAATGGGTATCCCTTGTCTCTTGGTGTAAGGGGGCAAAACCAGAAGATTTGATTGACGTGCCCTTCAATTAAAATTTCTATGGGTACGAAAAGGAGACTGTCTGAAAGAGGTTATCAAGTTTGTTGTTCATGTACACTCTCATACTGCTAACTCTGATCTAAAGATTGTTTGGGTATCTAAAAAAAATGAGAAAGATAGGTTCTTAACAATCCAACTGTCGGATAATATTTTTTAGTTCCTTAAATTTATCAAAATTGTCTAGTTTAAGACTTTCTAACTACGTAGAATTTGTTTTTTATTTTAAGTTGATTTCTCATTAAGAAGTTTTTTATTTTAGTTGGAGTCCTTTCTTATTAGAAGATTAAGTCTTCTATTTTTAGTTTAAGTCTAAATCTTATTTTATGTTGTCTTATTTCTTTTATAAATATGTGAAGCATTGTAGCTCTTTGTCATCATTGATCAATTGAGAGGAAATAAAATTTAATTTTTTAGTTCCATAGTTTGTTTAGTTGTAGTTATCTTTCATTTATCATCGTCGTTGAAGTTGATTTAAACAACTACCATATTTCTCTATTTACCTCTAGGATTTGTCACCTTGTTTTGTTGGTCTTTTGGCAGTGTGCTTTGAACTCTCCATCTTTACCATAATTTACTTCAAAAGAGTAAACCAGACCAGGTTCATCGTGGGAGTCAAATGCCTATTTAATTCTTCTTCAAAATGTTATTTGGGCATTCAGAAGTTGAAAAGACCAGAGCTTTTTTGAGTAAAACTTCATTGAACTTTGCTTAAAAGAGCAATTGTACTTCTTTCACCCGGTATCTAAAAAATGCCAAGCAGTGACTTTTTCATGGATTCACGGTATCAATTTCTTCCACTTGACACCCAAAATTGTCGGGGAGTGAATTTTTTATTGATTCACCTAATCACTGCTTCAAAATTTCACAAGGAGCCATTATAGGAGCTTTGGACAAAATAATAGAGGAAAATATACATGAAATCAATAAAAGAATCATACCAACAAGCAGCCCTTGATCCTAAGCTTTTGCAAGTTCCACAAGCAGACTTTTTTAACAAAGGAGTTTCTAATTTTATTTGTCCATGCTACAAAGGATGGAAGGAACTCATGTCTAATGACTCAATTTTCATTTAGACTGCTGAGTCCACAAATTCAATATTTGAAGTCTTACATTATTTTCCTTGTGTTGTCTGTCCATAAAAAACTGGTAGAAGAGAACTAAGCCTTTAAGAAAACATGTATTTCTTTATTCAGCAAGGCAAATTTATAATAAATGTTTATTGATTATTCTTTGTCACAATGCTTTAATAAGCCGTGACTTTTGAGAGCTTAGACAAATAATATAAGGAAAATCTAAATAGAATCAAGAAAAGAATTATGGCAAAAGCATGATAGCTTGTAAGCTAACCTTGATATACTCTTTCACAGCAAGTCTCATGATTTTATTTAAGCCATACTACAAGAGAAGAAAGGGGTCACATCTGAAGATTAGTTAATTTTCAACAGTTTTAATCTGCTAAGTCCACTCATACAATGCTTTAAAGATTAATCTATTCAAAAAGAAAAACAAAATCAAAATACAATAATGAAACTCGAGTACCAGATCAGACTAAATCTTATCTAAATTCTTCCAGTGATTTGGTGTACAAGTAGTTTCAGATCAGACTCAAGTGTGGACAATAAGTCTCAGTAGTCTTACTCAACAAAAATTTTCACACAGCTGACTCAATAAACTGAAGTAAAAAAATTATCAAAACCTCAGCTTCAAAGCTCACCTTGCTCCTTACTCCGTTGTATATGATGACTCTCATATGAAACAAGTACACATTCATGTGAATTTACTGAGCCAACTGCCCCGTTTTAGGTCTTCAACACTTCTTCACAGTTTGCGAAGAATTGAACAAGAGTATCATTTCTCATTAGCAACATCAACATCAGGTACTTAAATGAAAGGTATAAACAATTGGCATTCCATCAACTTCAAAACTTTTAACACTGCATTGTCCGTGCCTCCATGATATTCACCTGGATAAAAAGTAAGCTTGATGAGGCATGAAATATGTCTACAATCAGCTTGCTCGCTTCATACCATTATTCAACTTTGAACAATGGACTCCAAAAGATAATGGATGCTATAATAATTGACTTGGGCTTACAACAAATATGGCTGGGAAATCTGATCAATAGCATGAATAAGTTTCCTTCTTGGTCCAACAGCAAATATCCCCATATCTTTAAGTTTGCCCATGGTCAGAGTCACAAGTTCTAGTTTTCCTGAGATTGAAGCCATCTACTGAATCCACCAGCTCTTTCGAGTTCCCTCTCAAGGTTCATAGCTCTTCTCTTCCAGTTCTGCATAACGCTGACATTAAGGAAGCTCATTGTTCCAAACAACTTGTTTTTGTCTTTCTCAAAACTGCAATTTTGGAGGTTTCCTCCAAGAGAAGGTGCATTAGCTGCCCGCGCAAATTTACTGTGACCTTCAAAGGTCTGTTGCCTTGGTTTGGAGGTTCGATATGCCCTCGTTGATCTCCAAGATGACCGAGGAAACGAGCTGCCAACCAATTTACTTGTATGCCCAGATGCTATCCTACCATCTGTCCTGAGAAGATTGTTTCCTCCTGAAATTCGACGAGAGGATACAGCATTGGCTTTTGATATTTTTTCCGGTTCTTCATGACTATTACACGATTGATTTCTCCTATTTTGAGCTCCTACAATACGTTCCTCCTTCACATTCCGAGATATGCTGCGTTTTCCCGCTGATGTTATCTTCGTCTTATTCTTAGGCCTTGCTACTCTTGAACTTTGAGCTGGAGGTCTTGGAGGTGACACTGGAGGAATCCATATGGTTATTCGCTGTTTTTTAACAATCACCCACTCATCATTTTCTATTTTCATTCTCACTATTGACATCAGAAGCTTGAACAGAGTTTTCTTCAGCCATGGTGGCCAAATTTTCAGAAGAACCATCTCTTGGTGGGATACCCTCAACTTCCACCATTGATTATGTCTAAAACCATCAAAGAGACATCCTCACCAGACAATACACAAGTTACTATCTAGGATAAAGAATTCCGGGCTATTATCCTTAATACTGCCTTATTATCATAACGACAAAAAATGGAACACATCTAAACATACAAAAAAAAAGGGAAAGGTGTTAAAATTATTCAATCTTGATACCTTGAAATTTATTGCATGATATTACATCCTCTTACAGAAGTGATAAATAAATGATCTATAACAACTAGCTGCTGAAAAGAGAGCGAGGAGAAATTTGATTACTACGCATTATGAAAAGCATCGAGCAGTCAAAATTATTAGTATACATTACTAAATCATGGTTTGCTATAACCACTGACAAGAAAAGAGAAGAAATTCGATCACTGCAGTAGTGTACTCCCACACATTACAAAACGCACTGAGCAGTCCAAGTTACTATTATTTAACAGCTAAAATGCCAAAAATGTTATGGTTTTCAATGTTGAGACAAGTCGGCGATTGAGCACCTATACGGGAAAGCAAGGAAGGGGAGAGGGGAGGTAAAGAGAGCTTGCCTGGCGTGAAGGACTGGTTAGAACGTTGTCGACGAGAAGTGGCCGGGCCTTCGTCGTCGATTGGGAAGACTGGGTGGAGAGGCGAAGAGAAGACGGGTGTTTGGAGCGAATCGACTCTAGTTTGACCATCTTGACTCGTTTGATTCGAGTTGGAGCCTGAAAGTTCTACTTGTAATAATATTAATTATGAAAGTTTAATTTAATTTTGATTCAGTTGTATGTCAAATAATTTGTTTGGAAATAAATTACTTATGTTCTCATGTAAAGTTATCATTATAATATAATTATATTTATTATTTTTGTATTTTATATAAATGATTATAAAATATTAGATCTAATGTAAATTATTAAATTTTAAGTTGAGTCGAGTTGAACAAAATATGCTCATACTAATACTCACCTGATCCTAGTTGAATGAACGAAATCAAGCAAATTCGAGCTTAATCAAACGGTTAACACCTCCCTTTATATATATATTTATATATATATATATATATATATATATATATATATTATATTATATAAGGTAAGAATTTGAGAACTTAAGAACCAAACTCTAATATATTAGATAAAAATAAATGATGATTATGATTCCCAAAGTAAAATTATGATTATTATTGATCTATATCCAATGGTCTAAACACAAGTTTTTAAGTTTTTAAATTTTAACTTTACCATAAATAAATAAATAAATAAATATGCATGGAGTAACGTGAACCATTAAATAAATAATTAATAATTAATGTTCAAAAGTTTATATATTTAAAATGTTTTCGGTTATTAAGGAAGAGGTTAGTTAATGTGGACAGTCAGTCCTTGATGTTAGATGAAACGTATGCCCTAAAAAGGTTCCCCATTTCGTCCGGACGCCATCGCTCCGACAGCTGCCCTGGCCGTCACCACCACCTCTTCCCGCTGCTGCCACAGTCTCGTCGCCACATCCTCCCACCGCCACTTCCCTAGCCATTACCACCACCTCTTCCCCCCACGAAACGTAGAGTATGCAAATCCGGTATATAAAGCTGCAGAATGCCACCAACATCTGAATCATCTCCCCCTTACCACATACGAGGCTACTATCCGAATCATCTCCACCTCACCACATATTAGGCTCACATCCGAATTATCTTTCCATTACTATATGCTAAGCCCATATGTTATAACGAAGTTTCAGGAAACTCTAATTCGGGTTGACTGCAAACCGAGGTAATACTAAAATCACATGTTATAGTGAAGTTTCATGAGATCTCTAATTTAGGCTAATTGTAAATTGAGGCAACACCAAAACTAACCAAACCAAGGCAACTACAAAACTAACCGACTCTGATACCGTTGGCCCTATGGGACCTAAAAATAACTTGTAATAGGTTTTATGAGTTCAACTTAATAAGGTTTTTTATTAGCCTATATATAAGTCACCGATTATTTTTAAACATGGGATAAACCCAACATCTATATTTTATTTAGATAAGCTTTAGACATATATATATATATATATATATTATATATATATGGGTACTTAGCCTTAGCTACAACATTTTTAACCATTAGATTTTAATCAAACATACCACAGGGAAAATTTTGTAATGATAATAATACCCTTACGCCCATCACTTTCGCCTCCCCCTCACGGTTCTAAAACATGCATCGATTCTTTTCGACTTTGATTTTAACTTTTCAACTTCCTTCTCCAATCAAAAGTTCTACTCAGTTTCTTGAATACTTGATATTATTATTTCAATCCTTATGGTCATCTTACTTGAGATCTCTGAAAACCAGATTGGATGAACAATATCCACGTAGGGCATAGATGTAAACAATAGCAATAAAATGCATTTCCTCTTCTGCTAATCATCTTATCATGCATAACCTATCAATTTAATTCGTAAGAAATAAGAAAGGAACATGCTTATGTTCTATTTTGGAAGTCGCAAATGATCGAGAGGCAGAGTGGGTGACAATCGCCATATTAATCCACTCCGCCTCTTGGCGGGTGACAATAGCCGCTTGCACAGCCGGAGCTTGGCCCATAAAGACGGTGCTGGGTGGAGTGGTGGAGGAGGGCGGCCTAGTAGAAGACATGACAGTCATGGATGCAGCAACAGTCAATTTTGTTTACAAAGCGACAGAGACGAAGGTGGTTGCCACGGTGGGGTGCCGGAAACCAGTAGGACTCAGTCGCCAACACCAGCACCAAGGGAAAGGTGGCGGTGGAGCCAGCTCCGGCCCTTGTCATCACAGCCAACAATGACGTTAACAAGAGATGATATATATATTAACCAAAATTATTATTTTTACCATCATTATCAGATCTGAATTAGAAATATACTGCTAATCTTATTATAGAGTTCAAAATAACATTCATTGACAGAGACAGTTACGAGCTCACTGTCATCAAGTAACAATGGAGCAAGTAGATATGAGATACCTAGGAACATAGAGAAACCCACCAGTCTCTCATACTCAACCAACTACAACAGAAAACATACAGGATGGCTGGAACTATGGCACATTAAGGCAGTGAAATTCCACCAAAGCTGAACAACCATTAACATCATTCTCTTTGGTATTCATTCCAGCTTTCTGACTAAATGCTAAGAAATGTAATAGCTGGTTTGCAAATCTGGTTCTCAGCCTTTTCAGGTAGGCCTTACTTAGTTGTGATTCAGTAAAAGAGTATTGCGTAGGTGCTTGTACATTTGTGGGAATTAGTAGAGCTATACTTTATATACTGGATACTGTTCCTTCAAACTGTTGCACAGGCTGAATTACTCGAATTCATGAATCATAAAGATGAACATCTTGTAATCTACACTTGACAACATGCCTTCATGACATCTTCAATATCTGGATCATCCCCGGCTTCTTTGTCCTGTAAAACACAAAAAGAGAAAGCAAGAATACATTAAGCCCCAATTATATTGCCCATCAATATTGAACATACAATGAACAAACAAGCTCAATAAATCACAAAGAAACTTGGGCGGCGCTTATCCTACATTATTTACACCTACTAATGATCCGTAAAAAACACAAAGAAAAGCACACCCAACCAACCTTGTGGATATAAGATATATTTCTTTTCCCAGGGCCTGCAACAATAATGCCACCTTGTTGCCTGTCAAATGCACCACGTTTGACATAACAATATGAAGAAACTTCTAGAAATTTCAATAATTTAAGATGAAATATCCAAAGGAGCAAATATATCTCTAAGGAACAGGAAAAATATTAAAGAATAATTAAAGAAGAAAAAGTTGCTCCCATGAAATCCATACCAGCCACCTCTCCTCACAGTTTCTCTATGAGAAGAGAGCTCCCAATCCTGGCGATATCCTTCCATATACGACTGAATTATCTTTAAACCTGCCTAAAGTGACCAACAGTCAAAACCATTTTGAGGACCTCACTATTGTTTAGAAATCAAGTACATATAGAGAACTTCTTAAAAGTAAATATTACCGCTGGAGTAAAAGTTGTTGCAATACCAGATACAAATTGTAAAGCGTCATAAGATGAATGGTTTGGATCTGCATAAATTTCTGCAAGAAAGCATATCACCAAAATATGTTTCATTAAGCTATAAAATGTGAATGATTAGGATCTGCATACACTTTTGCAAGAATCTACCAAAAAATATGCATATCAAAGGCTTCAAAACATGCTTAAACTATAAAGTAAATCAACATGATAATGCAAGAATGCATGATAGCAAGACAAGATGCTTCCTGTTTCAATCAAAGAAAAAGAAGTACACGCCAAATTCCCAACCAAATAGAATAAAATTTTGAATAGAATGAAATTTGGGCATTCTACTACTTTCACCTCAACACATTCTTTCCACAAATTTCCAGAGTGGAACCTTGCACAGTACAATTCAATGTTTTGGGCATTCTTCTTCTTCCACCTTATCCCAACATTAACTACCAAAAATCCTAGCAAAGAAATTCATTTTTCAAAACTAGTAAAACAAGGCCCGGTTAACCAAACACATCGCTTTAGGAAATAGTTGTTCACATTTCTTGCAAATATAACACCAAACAAATTCCAAAAAATTTGCAGTACAAGGCTAAATATTGGGCCACAAAAATCCTTCTCTCAAAAGAAGGCTTTTTTAGTAATGTTTTTAGCAAGTTGAACTTGGTTCTCTACACACCATGACAGACAACTGAAGTTCTACAATCTAAAGATGGTAGAGAATTTTAGGCTATCCAATCCTTCAAATTTGAAGGAAACAAGGCAAGCTCTTCTACAGAAACTTTTGCAAACGTACCTCCTTCAAATTTTGTCTGCTCATAAAATGCCTTTGCCTGAAGAAAGAAACAAAAACCAGCAAATTGAGAAAAAAATGTACATATAAGGCTACAAAGATAAGATGTCCGTTGTGCCAGCAACACGAGAAATTTACGAGAAAAGGTCCATAGGACCATAATGCAGTATCAAGTAATAATCAAATAAAAATCACATGTCAAGAAAACATGGTTCAATTGTGAGCATTTTGCAGACCACCAAGACAAGGCCTTCATATATATCCATTATCATCTCACATTGAACCCAACATACCTGATCTACACTACCTGGTCCAATCAAAACAAGTGCAACACCTGCTGCATCCATAGCATCCTGTGCACAAGCTCCATCAATTCCATATTAAAAATATAAGAAGCTCACATAGTACACTGTTTGGTACAGTTCTCAAGAATTTTGGCATGCATTAAATCATTAAAATTGATAGAATTCATGATCATACACAACGGAGAAACAAGATGTGTTCCCCATCCAAATCATTAGGGAAATGGGCAATGAAGATTCACCCATTCGTTCAATTCGCCACAAATATATCCTTGCAATATTCTATCAACCTTCATTAGGACACATTCAAAAGTTGAACGATAGAAGAAAAATCTAGGGTTATTAATTACACAAAATAATAATAATAATAAACTCTTCCAAAAAAGTTTATACAAATGCAAAACAAAATTGAATCTACAACATGATCTATTATGCACTTCCAAACAAGGCCAAACTGGTAAAGAAAGAAGAATAAGAAGGTCAACAAAAGCTGTGAGGCCAATTACTTTCGCCTTAGGGGGGGGGGCAGACATACTCTAATAATTTATGCAGATGATGAAGATGGGCAAACAATTAAGAAAATAAGTTATTTGAGGCATTAATTGAGGATACATAATTCAGTATATAATGGTACATAGAGATCTAAGCAAACAATGACACTACTGCAATTAGGTTAGTAGCAGAAATGAAATGAAAAGACTCAAACTTTAAACACATAAAATGCAAATACCATCAACAAAAATTCAATAGCACAAATTTGAGTAATAAAAAATCAAGCGAACCTTCTTGGCAGCAAGAAAATCAGCCCGCCTGCGGCAAAGAACGCACCTGCAACTCAAAAAAGAAAAAATCCATCAAAACCACCAAAAATACAAGTTTCAGACAACAAAAAATCAATACCAATATTCTAGAACAGAAAAAGAATCACCCGAAGTGCCTGGCAAAGGCGACGACGGCCTTGCGGTCCTTCCACAGCTCGGAGATGGGAACGGGGCTGCCTCGCAGGTCGTACACCTCAACACCCCCCAACAAGTCTCCGCCGCTCTCGCCGGAGACCTCGGCGGCCGCCGGACCACCGGCCGCCGCGGCGGACAAGGCCGGGCCGGGTGGGCGGGAACGGAGAAGGGTTGGGCGGCGGAGGGGAGGGTAGAGGTGGGGGAGAGGAGGTGGTGGCGGCGCAGTGGGAGAGAAGGAGAAGGAGTAGGGTGGCGTAGGGGCACGTACACGGCGGCGATGGCCATGGCCGTGCTGGATTGTCTCTCTACACTGTCACACTCGGCTGGGAACAAAGATTGATAGAGTGTGTGGCTTCTTTCTTTCAATGCAAAAATGTGAATTTTTTTATTTTTTCTTCTGAAAAATAATGCAATTTTTTAAAATAAAAAATTGTTTAAAAAAATTGCCTTTCTGTTTTTTAAATAAATTATAATATCATTTAAAATGTAAAATATATATGTGGGTTACATGTAAGGTTTATAATATCTGGGGTGTACATTTTGGTTCAATCGAATGAACCAAGTTGAACTAGATTTTAAAAATATAAATTAAATATTTTATTTGATATTAAAATTATTTTTACAATCGAAATTTAATTAAATACCTATTAAATAATTTGCATTTCAAATAAATTTAAATTCAGAAAAACATAATTTAAAATATCAAGTATGAATTATAATAATACAAAGGTCTAAGCTAGATGGGACTTGAATTAGATACTGGGCATATCAAAATATTATTTTTATTATAAATTATCCTTATAATTTACATATTTATATGTTCAGACAAAAAAAGGTGGTAAAATTTGGCTGTGAGGTAAGATGATGAAATAACATGTGTTGTCAGTTATAATAAAAAAACTCGGCTGTAATAATTTAAAAAAATTAACATTTATAATTACTAATGAGTTATATAGTCAAATTCGGCGGATCAAAATTAAAATTATGTCTCAAGAATAGTAAGAGTGTCCTTTTATAGGAAAAAATTAAGAATTATTTTTTAAAGTTATTCTTTTACAAAAGAAATTATTATTTTCTTTTCTTTTAAAAAAAGAATAAAAATTTTTAAGAGTTTGTCGTACACAATGATGTGAGAGGAAAAAAATTGAAGGGAACATAGAGGAAGGAGTCTTTGAGGAAGGAAATGTACACATTGTTTTGCTCATGCAATGCATAGACTTGCATCCATAAAACGAGTTTTAATTTTTGCATTTTTTGCATTCGTAAAACGATTTCAAAATTAAAAAAATAGTAATAATCACTATTAACCTTGAAAATTTGCGGCTATTTCCTTAAACTCTAACCAAGCAAAGTTAGTATTGATGGACTAGATTGTACTTGCTCGACACGGCTTAATGAAGAGGTACTAGTTTTAATTTATTTTGAGAAGAACATACTGGGTTCATAGCAAGTATTCACTGGGCGAGTCAAGCCAAATTTTACTTGACTCATTTAACTTCAACTTAGAACTGAACCAATTAGTACTTAAGTTTTACTAGCACTTTGCAACTAGTTTCTCAAGAAAGACTTGGTTCTCCGCAGTCTTCCAATAAACTCGCTGTATACTTTGTCAACAAGCAATCTTCAAATAAACTAGTGTTACCCTTTGTCAACAAGCAAGAGCATGACGCTGTTCAAAAATTATTTAACTCCCATTTGCATTTCCAATATGATTGTGCGGGGGCTCTAGTTGAATTTTGTTAGGCCCAATGAGCCTCTACAAAGGACTTGCAATAATTGTCATGGGCCTTTCCATTACCCTATATATAAGTCACTCGTTACCTCCAAACATGATAGGAGATAAACTTACCAATTATCCCTCTCACACATCATACCACCCGAATCATCTCTCTCTCACTATATACAAAGCCCACATATTATAATGAAGTTTCAGGAGACTCGAATTCGGGCTAGCCCACTCGAATCATTTCCCCCTCACCATATAGTGAAATTTATGAGACTCAGATTGGGCTAGCCAAAGGCACACCAAGCCAACTATGTTTTGATACCATTGTTGGGTCCAATGACCCCTCAAAAGGAACTTGCAATAAGTATCATAAGCCTCTCTTAATCAAAGAGCTAACTTAAGAAATAAAGTATTCCTATTAGTTTATATATAAATCACTTGTTACCTCTAAACATGATGTTAAGGAATAAGGTTTTCACAACAAGTCACCCATTATGTTAAAAAATAAGGCTTTCACATTAGCATGTATAAAAGTCACCCATTACCTATAAACATGATGTAAGATAAACCCAACAAGTTCGAAGGATGTCTCTATAGAAATGTAAGCACACAAATAAACATAAGCACACACATAGATATTAAATAATATCAGGTACACCATGCAAAATATACATGCATATGCACAACACAAAGGAAAGAAATGTACAAAATATAGAACAATGATGAAACCCCCAAAAATAGGACGAAAAAACCATCAGTAAGATTGCCTTACGTGCAAATAAGATCAAGCTAACGATTAATTCATTTATGCAAAAAGCTAGTGATCCATAATGTTCACCAACAAGATGGAATGATTATCAAAGAAATCACAAAATGATCTAATGAAACAAGCATCATTGACACTGCTTCATACGTGCAACTAAAGGTCGAGCTAATGATCAGTATCATTTGCAGAAAGCCAGAATCGGTGACATCACCGAAGCAGAATGTGGACAGAATTATCCAATACAAGCACAGCTCAACTTTGACACAAGATCATCAACCTACATAGTCTTCAAAAGTATTCCTCCCATCTCTTTTCTTCCCCAGGCACACCTTTAATAACTGTATTTTCAAAAACCACCCAGAAAATGGAGTTTGACATTAGGGGGGACCTTTGCCTTACTTTTAGAAGTCCAGTCCTATCTGCATTGGAATACCCATAATTATGCACTCGCTAACTCCTTCAATCTGATCATCCCTTCCACTAATTGAAGCTTTGAACAGATGCTCTGCCGTCTTTTCAAACGATGCTAGCATTAGAACACTAGCTTTCATTTTTGTAATGCCAGCTTTCGTTATGCCCAGGACCTCTCCCTGCAACATCAACAGACTATTATAACTAAAAACACAGTGCCAGCATTGCATGAAAAGATCCAAAATTGAGATACACATGAAAAACATTGAGCAGCTCTAAAAGCTAACTACAACTGGAAAGAAAATTGCAAAAGAAAAACTATTAGTTAACTACGTTTCTATTAATCTAATCTGACAAAATTGCAATGAAAAGCAACAACTATTAGGTAAGTACATCATATTATAGGAAGAAACATACATTGCCTCACAAGCCACAAACATAGGAACAAGTGCAATATGACGGAGAACAGCGCAAGCAAGAGATATAGCTGCGAATATTACTACAGAACACTGACAATTCAATTTCATCAGCACAAAGCTCAGTTTTTTATTCAATTCCCTAAAACTTGAAGTTCTCACGGATTATAACAGAGAATTTATATACTCAATGCACCAAATAACTAAGACCCACCTAAATTAAGTAACCAAAATAAAATAAAACTTTCTAATTTCAGTTCCCCATCAATTTCCCTTCAGTCCTAGAAAGAACTTAATCTCGAATTTGGTGAAACAAAAAAATACCTCACCTTGTAAATCAATGGGTCCACATTGTAGAATAGTAACAGCATTAGCAATTCTTATGAGACATTTCGTACCAAAGAAATGTGTCCACTCGAAACTTTCAATTCCTAGTTAATTGCTCATCTAGTTATTCCAAATCATTGCAAACCCAAAATTGAAGGATGCAAGTTTGAATGATAATTCTGCAGGCCAAAAGGCTTCTCAACAACATATATGGAACTTAACAAGTGCCAACATGAAAAGTCTCTTCACCCATCCTTTCAATTGACAGTTTAGTAGACTCCTCAATCAAAGTTTAAGACTGGACAATTGTTCATGAATGTGTCTCGAACTGGGCAATAGTATCAGATTTCATCAAATCAACATAAGAAATAAAACCCAAGACTAACCCGACGTTGCCCATGTCCTCTAACGATTTTCCATTAATTAAAGCTTTATTTTTTATTTTTTTATATTAAGATTATAATTCTTCTTAATTAAAGTGTGTTTCAATTTCGTCTGAAATTACGATGAAATTGATTTTGTTTGATGATTTAAAGGAAATTTGTCAAATAATAATTATATTACTCTGTATTCGCCCGATATGTGAATGAGAGAGCGAGAAGAGATATTTAAGAGACATTAAAAGATTGGTTAGAAGAGATCCAATGTGTTGATTTGGGTCGATTCAAATGTGCAAGTTGGAACCTTCAGTGCGTTCTGCACAAATTATTCCTCTCCATGTTTTCTTATTCTTTATATTTCATCATTAATAAGTGAAGGTCTAATTGTATTCCAAGAGTTTGTTATGATGTCTATCCATTGACAAAATTATAATATTTTTGAGAAAAGTGTGAAAACTAATAAAGATAATTATTTTACAATTTGATGTTTCAACTACTTTAGATTAAATGTTGTTAATGGAACGTAACCATGTTTAAGTTTAGTACAATGAAATTTTGTTTTCTAAATATGAGGTTGTTGTTTAACTCTGCCAATGTTTTTTTATTTTGGATTAGATAAAGGAAGAGAACTAGTGTTAGGAAAAATATTCGACCATCAAAAATTTTATTATTTATAATTATACATATCCTGCCTTATGATTTGTGCCTCTTACACGCTTTTGATATAAGGCAAAAGAAAAAAGAAGAATAAGAAGAAGAGGCAAGTGTTGCTTTATTAACAAAGCACGAATACTTAATTATATATCTTATCGAGTAAAACAAATAAAGGCAGAGGTATTCCCACGTCAATCTTAACAATATTAAGGTTAATACAATATACTCAGCCGCATGATTACTGTATACAACTAATGACGTGGGATCATACAGACGTCCTCAAATCAGCAAAAGTCAATATTAGTTTTTTTTAAAAAAGTCAATATGCAATTAGCACAAAACAAAGCTATTACATAAACCCACATTAGATCTCCCAATAATGTTTTCTGCTGTCTTTCGCAGCTACTTGATTCTCCTGTTGATGTACTCTTGATCACCACCCATAATCATCTTTTGCTTTTTGCATTAAAACCATGTATCTGATTGAAACTTGGCTTCAAAAAATGCACTCTAGCTCACTCTTGACTACATGATAGGGTTCTTCAAGATGTAATCCCTCATCCCACACAGGCCCAATGATTGAGATCTGTATACGGTGGTTCTTCTAATTGATGATTGCAGTTGCTCCCTGGCATGGCGAAGTGCGATCAGAACTTCATAAACATTATTGTCTGTTGGTGAGTCATAATCCATCTTATGAAGAAGAGGAACCATTGCTCCTGAACTGTCCATAGTATCTGCCTTATCTTCTACTTTGACTATAGCTAGATTATTGTCCACTGTCTCTTCATAATCTTGCTCCTGACTCTTTGTTTCTCCACCAGGTGAAATCCCACTATTCAAAGTTAAAATAGAGAGAAGCATGTCATGTACATGTTCCAAGCTTCTCATTTTTATGTTTTTTACTGCTTTTTAGGTTGTTGGTTCCAGAGAAAATGATGCTTATGTTGTATTATATGTAAGTGAATGCCAACCAAAATTATGAATCAATCTAGGAAAGGGCAACTAGCTAAGCATCTAAGCAGTTCTGGTAGTCTTGTTGCTTTCAAAGAGGTGGATTCATTCAATTCCAAGAAGAAGAAATACCACCTACTTGGTGGGTACCCCATGGCCCTTCCTTCTATTTAATGCATTATCAGATTCTGGGGAGAGGTGAATTAACCAATGTCTGGCCAAAAGCATGTTCTTTTTTTTTATCAAGAAAAAAATGTTTTTTCGGAGACATTGGTTAATTCACCTCTCCACACATTCTGATATTTGCCAAGACCCAAGAGCTATCCAAATTTAAATCAAAAGCTATGATCTCCATGCAGTTGGGAACATGCATCTTTTAAACTACGATAGTAGTTAAAGAGTAAAACTTCATATAAGTATTATCCCTTCTTTGTCTGATGCTTTTCCCAAGTACAAACAGTAAAATGCTTGACTTTAGTTCCTTTCCCAATCTCATTCTGAACTTACAAATCATCTGCATTCTTTTCAACTCTAATGGAATGATCTGACCAAAAATGTTGAAGAAAATTTAAGAAGTCGTGAAAAATAGCTAATAAACATTGGTACAAGTTAACTTACCTCGTATTACTGTTCTTGACACAACTTGCATTGGATGGGAAAGGATACTTTTTAGTATCTGAGCTAGAGCATCCTCCAGGAGTAACTATTTGATTGGTTAGATCATCATCAAGTGTCCCAAACTGGCCCGAAATTGCATCATCGTGGCTATCTTCCACCAACTCAACTGCGCTGCAGCTTGTCGAATCTGCTACCCCGTAATTGGGTTCCTGCTCTTCCACTGTCTGTGTAGTAGTTGGAGAAGGTGAAAGTTTCAACTCTTCTAGCTTGTTCATGACCAATTTGAGCTTTCTTTCTGCTTTCTTTCTTGAATCCAGCTTCCATTCTCAGCTGCCTTTCCAGCTCCTCCAACTGCAAACCACAATGAACAGTAATTCATCTCTTCCAAGTATTGCAAACAAATGAAACTGCACAAATAAACAATTTCCCAACAAAAATTGCAACAAAAGAAAGATTCAAACCCAAGCATTGAGTTCAAAAACATGATAATAGTTTTTCAAAAGAAGGATTGGGAAAGTACCCTTTTCCCTATGAGCTCTGCTTCTTCCTTTGCAGCCTTTGATGCATTCCTTTCTGCCAATAATCTCCCCCTCAGACAATAAACAGTTATCACCTTTTCACTGTGGAAGTAGCAGCAGAAAAATGAAAAAGCTTTCATGGTTTTTACAATATTGAACTGTAGATGCTAATCCTTTCATGTCAACATTCGAACAAAAAAAAGAAAAAAGAATAAATAAATAAAACTCTACATATTACCTAAGACATGACAAACCACCAAACCTCAATTTCTGATCCACAAACTCGCCATTCCCCATCATTTGCTGCTCGTCCTCTATTCCCCCCATGACCAGGACACTCTATAACCTCCTACAAAGAGCTGTCAAAAACTCACACATCACTTTCACTTTGCAATTCAAACAAAATTCTACACATTAAAAAACAAACCAATTTCTCAAATACAGCACCGTACTCATTTAAAGTCCTCTACACTCACGTTCTTGATATTTCTGGGGCAGAAATCGCAATGCAACTTTACACTAGGAAGCAGAAAGGTAGGGGAAGAAACGAAGAAAACACTTCCTTATAAGAGGAAGATAAATCCTCATTTCTACAGTTCAGACTTTCAAAAAACCACACACCAATCCAAATATCACACAGTAACCTGCTTCCTTCATCAGCTTTTGTCTTTATCACGTCACATGATTCAAACTCAGACAAGCATGCAATGGCAGGTCACATTCTAAGAAGACCCACATGCAAATTCACTGTGAAAACTTTGATTATGAGTAACTTCACTAACTTGTATGGTTAAAGGTAAAAGTACTGAACAGCACTTTACCATAACCGTAAAGAATCAAAATCACTCACTTTTGTTGCAAGATTTGAACTTAGAGGCTCCCTTCACGTGATACCAACTTTTGTCATTCTGTCTACATCTATGGGGGACAGTGGTACCTCATCTCAAGTATTCGGCAGATGTGGAAAGTCACTGAAAACAACGAGAAATGATGCAATCTTAGATAGCACTCAATGTAGGGAGGCGCCAAGAGAGGTGGGGAGCTCAGGGGAAGCATGGAAAGTTTTGCCTCTATTATTATTTGTCACGTATAATGTATCATGTCTTGATATATCTACCCCAGTTGAAGACTGACCGTCCACCCAGGTATGAGGTCTAATGCAGTGCACCTGTGGGAAGGGTGTGCTACCTTTCATAATATGCACATTTTAAAACCAAAAAATAAAAATTGATCTAATTTAATTTGAAAATTACACAATAAAATTATTTGAGAAAATTGCGATTAAAGGATGGTTTGAAATACTCTTTGTAATTTAAGGGTGGCTTATACAAAATATACTATTCAAGAGTATTTTTTATAATGACTTAACTACCCTTTTGAGAAGTGTAAGAGTCTCAGTTCAAAATAATAAAAAGAAATATTTTTTCTTAAAAAAAAAAACATTGCCGGCTTTTCACCGGCACTCGACATCCCCACCGGCCAACCGGCCGCCACCGTTTCCGAGTCAAATTGGGCCGCCTTGATGAGATCTAGCCAAAGGGCATCTAGATTTGTCTTTGCCAACATCTGCCCAGCGTTGCAGTCATAATCATTTTTCTAAAAAAGAATTCTCTACCAAAACCTAACCTTGATGCAAGAGTAATTAAGTTATTGCAAACAAAACCCTTAAATTATAAATATCTGACTAACAAAACTTAAATCCTGAATAATGTACTAGGACACCTTTTAATCGTAATTTTCTTGAATAATTTTTATGAAAATTGGAAAGATTAGTTTTGAGATCAATCCAATGAAAAAAAAAACCTTCTTCCAATGAATGTAGTGAATAGACATCCAAGCAGACAGAGTCTGGGCAGGGTCGGCGGGTAATTGAAGGGGTGGCTTGCAGTGCAACGTGTCCAAAAAAGATTCGCCTTGATGTAATTGAAAGGGCATTTCCTGGTGTTGCTACTTCCAACACAATCAAAACTTCCAATAACGGGTTTAGAGCAAGGTGTACTGCGAGCAAATTGAACTTTCAGACTAAACCCTGATTAAGTTTTCTTTTATCTCAAACTGAGGGAAATAATTTTGGTAGCTGGGTTTGTTTGATTGGTTACAAAGTTTGTAGAAGGCTTGAACATAAGA
>JAURVB010003100.1:0-12497 GCA_033002965.1 Piper betle | reverse complement strand
AGTGTGTCGGGTAAAGGGGACCTTCTAACACTGTATACCTAACGTCGCCAGCGATGGCGGCAATAGTCGCAGTTGCCGTTGATGTGGCCATTGCCATTCGGCCCAGGAGAATCCAAACCAAGGCCAAGGCATAGTGGGTAGAGCATGAGTAAGGCATCTGGCCGAGGTAACGAATGATTGGTGGTGTTAAACCCCAGCCTTTGGTTAGGGTTTTACTCGTTTGTAATTTTATCGAGTTCGAGCAAGTCTCGGGTCGGTTCAAGCAAGATATTACAAAATTTAGATGTCACAAATTTTCTAGTTCTTGGATGTATTGAAATTTAATTAATTTTTTTAATTTTAGTCAAAGTAAATTTATGTAAAAACTTTACAAAGTAATATTTTCTTACAAAAAATATTAAAATATATTAGAAAAAATTTTAAGAGGCACATGTACGAGCATATAAAGAATATTTTATTTTATCTTATTTTTTTATTATCCAAACACATAAAAAAATTTAAAATTTTCATCTCATTCCATTTTTATGTCATATGAATTTATTTTTTCATTAACATTATTTTGTGTCAATCAAAGGAAATCTAAATAGGCCAAGCCAAAGCGCCTAAAAATAGGCTTCCTACATGGGACGACTAAGAGATCAAAGTCAATCAGCTATTCCAACAAAGCTTATAGGGCATTTTGTATTAAAAAAGTTTATATAAAATTTTTTAAATAATTTTATCATAATTTTTATTTTATTATAATTATAAAGTGGCCAAAATGAAAAAAATAAATACTTTAATTTTATGTCACAATTTTATATTTTGGCGATAAACGTCGCAACCCAATGGCCTACCGCGCTGAGATTAGTAACCAATCCCTTCGCTTCTTACAAGCGTCTTGCAGTACCTTAACTCTCCTCTTCCCTCACCCAAGTGACTCCACCACCCCCAAATCCCCAAACCCTGCTCCCACCCTTCCCGTCGGCGGCGAAGAGCAGCCTTCGGCGACCTGGATCGTCCCCCTTCCGATCACCAAAACCCTATTTTCCGATCGGTTTCGAATCTGCCTACGCTCGTAGATTCCGAAAGTTGCAATCTTTTCCCCAACCCGATCCGAAAAACGGCGAGATTCGTGCTGTTTTCGGGGGACTTGTTGATGCGTTGAGGAGGTGGCGGCCGCGGCGGCTGAGGGGGATCGGGAACCATGCCGCCGAAGCAGCAGTCGAAGGCGGACTTGGCGAAGAAACAGAAGATCGTGGAGGACAAGACGTTCGGGCTGAAGAACAAGAACAAGAGCAAGAATGTGCAGAAGTACGTGCAGAACCTGCAGCAGGCGGTGCAGCCCAAGCCGGACGCCTCCAAGGCCGCCGCCAAGAAGAAGAAGGAGGAGGAGAAGGCCCGGGAGAAAGAGCTCGGTGATTTGTTCAAGATTGCCATCAGCCAGCCCAAAGTCCCCGTCGGTAATTGCTTCTTCTTCTTTTTTCTTATTATTATTGGTGTTTGTAAATTGTGCTGTTGGATGATATAGAGTTAGGTGTAGGTGTTGGTGATTGTGGTCAAGCTTATTTTGGTTGATATGCCGCCATCTTTTGATGGTTGGGATTGGTAGTGCGTAGGATGGGGGGGGGGAGGAGGGAATTGTGAATTAAATGTGAAAGTAGTTAATGATGTGCGATGCAAAATCCAAACAGAGGCTATTTGGGATAAGGTGTAGATAATGATGATCTATGTGGGGTAGTTAAGTGGTTTTTAAGTTATATGCGTGTTGTATTTAATGATCATCTTTTATGGTGGTTGGTTTTTGTGAAGTAATGATTTAGAATTGGGTAATTATGATGATGATTATGTGAAAAGGTTAATCTATCTTATCTATTGAGGGTGTTGAACTTAGAAGTGCAACTATGTAAGAAAAAGCTTCTTTGATTTAAATGTGAAGGTAACTAATGTTATGTGCCACAAATGCTGGCTGCGCTTAGCTGGGACAAGGTGTTGGCTTTGTTGAATGTTGGATATTTGAATCATTCAATGATATCTTATGTGTAACTTTTACATGTTGAATTAAGATATGTGGATATTGTATTTAATGGTTAGTATGATGTTGGTTGGTTTTGAGAATAATGGGTGCGTGGCTAATAAGTTTACATTTTATGGAAGTTTGTATTTTAGGATCGTGTAATGTGGAAGATGATATTTTCTATTGGTTGAAACTTTGTTCCTAATTGTGGTTTGATGTCCAGGAGTTGATCCGAAATCGATTCTCTGTGAGTTTTTCAAAGCCGGACAATGTGCCAAAGGGTTCAAATGCAAATTCTCACATGATCTTAATGTTCAGAGGAAAGGTGCAAAGATTGACCTTTACAGCGATAAGCGTGATGAAGGTGAATGATATTTTAAATTGAAGTTAAAATGTGTGTTTTCTGTTACTTAATTCTAATAACTGTTTTTCTCTATGATTTAGAAACAATGGAGGACTGGGATCAGGAGACCCTAGAAAAAGTTGTGGAGACTAAGAAGAATGAATACAATCAAAACAAACCTACAGAAATTGTAAGATTTTGTCTATTTATTGGTTGTGAGTTTGTATACTTTATTTATAGTGTGAAATTGATTGTAGACATGAAAAGCTACGTGTACACTATACTTTTGAAAAGTTGTGATGGTTTGGCCCCGCATTTGAATGGTGAAGCTAGAAACATTATACCCTTGTAAGATAATTTACATATGAAACAGTAACTTTTTGAGGAAGAAACTTCTCTCAGCAATACTTCTTTCTACTTATGAGTTGTATTCATAGACTTGTGACTCTAGATAAATTAACAAGAGGCCAGTCTTTGTGACAGATAATATTTCTATTGAATTTTCTGTTGCTCTTTTATATCTACGCTATCACACAACATTTTATGATAATACTTGAGATACAGAACAATAGCAACATTTGGAAGTGATTATTTATATTGTATTCATATGTCTACTGAAAGTGGTTTCATTTGCCTTGGGAATGGTCAGGTTTGTAAATACTTTTTGGAAGCAGTGGAGAAGAAACAATATGGTTGGTTTTGGGTTTGTCCAAATGGTGGCAAGGATTGCCATTATAGACATGCCCTTCCCCCTGGATATGTGTTAAAATCTCAGATGAAGGCCCTATTGGAGGAGGAAACAGAAAAGATATCTGTTGAAGAGGAGATTGAAGATCAGGTGACCGCCAAGTTATTTATTTCATAGAATATTTTGCTGTTTTATCTTTTTCTTGGCCTTCTTTTTGTTTCCAACTTTTAACCTAATTATTGTCTCTGCATATAGCGTGCAAAAATAGCTACTTCAACTCCCATGACAAGTGAACTCTTCTTTCAATGGAAGAAGAAAAAGATGGAAGAAAGAGAAGCTAGTCTTTCAGCCATGCAAGCTGAAAGAGCTAAGAATGATCGCATGAGGTATGTCACTGTACTGTTTCTGCTTCTGGTTATGTGATTTTGATCTGGGTAAACCTTGTATGGAAGCTGAAATGGTTGTTTTGCAGTGGGCGTGAGTTGTTTCTTTCAGATTCTAGTTTGTTTGTCGACGATGCTGAGGCATATGATGATTATCAAAGGGAAGAAGAGTCAGATGCCAACGAGAACAAGGTTCTTCAGAAAAACAACTTTATGAGATTTATTTTAATTTTTTCCAAGTAAACCAGGCAAGGATAGTATTGCGAGCTTTTTTAATGAAAAAAGGGGCCTGGGGAACTTATTTATGAAAGTGGGTGTAGAATAGAAATATCTAGGTACAAAGACAATTTATTCAAAATAACATCTTTATCCACTTATTTTCTTAAAAAAAATTTGGCGCGGCAAACATCGTGACGGCAGCCAGTGCTGCAATATCTGAATTGGACGAGGGCAGGTTGGCTGGTTCAGGAGTGGCCAAATCCAGCTGCCTCTGACCGAAAATGGATGGTACACAGCCACATCTGCTGGCTGCTCAGCAGTCATTTCTGCCAGAATAGGCCAAATCTAGCTGCTTGGTAATTGTTTTTGACAGGGGGCAGACGGGTAGTCATATTTGGCTGCCCTCAGGTGGGGGCAGACGGGTAGTCATAGTTTGCTGCACTCGGGGTGGTGGCAGTTGAATCTGGCTGCCCTTGGCCAGATTGGTCTCATGGCCATCGACCAGCAGGCACTGTTTTCTTAAATTTTACTCCGTTGGTAATTTTAAATTGCTTTATGCATGTAAATTGCCAAATTAATTGTTTTGGAAATTACTTTTTCTTCAAGCCAAGATAATATGAACGTAAAACTTTTTCTATCTTAAAAAGATTGTTCATCTGGAGTTCTAAGATGTGGGAAAATTCCATTCTTCTTAAAGCCAAGAGAAAATATGAACATATTACTTTTTCAGAAAATATGAACACATTATTTTTTCCCACTTATAAGTTATACAAATGTAAGATTATTAAGTTCAAATTGTTTAATTTAGTAGTAGAACAAGTGCTTGGAATCACAGCAACTCCTTGAATAGGCAACTGTTTTCATCTTTAAAAGGGATGCTTCAAATGTGTTCTGCTTCCCATTCAGGAGAAATGAACCACTGTATATATATGGGGTAAACTAGTTTTGTGTAAATTATTTGGATATAATGGAAATGACTTGTTCGCATAAATTGGAGCTAGGAATGATATTTGATGAGTAATTCCAAAGTTTTGATCTATCAATTTGTTGCTTGACTACTTGAAATTATGTTGTATAGTTATTTCTTATACTTTATGAAGAATTTTTTGAAATCCTAAGTTGCTTAGTTCCTTTTTTTGTGGCTTGATTGTTTGGTTCTTTTCTTGAAAAGTGGATGGGCAGTTGGATTCAAGTTCAAGGAAGGCATCATTTGATTTGATTTCATTTTAATGGAAAAGACCTGTCCAACTGAAGTACACAAACAACTATGATGGTGTTATGGTCAAAGTTACTCAAACTGTTGTAAAGTCCGACAATTGTTATCAGACTGGTTATTTAATTTACAATTCACTTAGCAATGCCAATTCTAGGTGAACTAAATTTTGTAATGTGATCTCTTAGAGTCGTGGTAGGCTTGTTGGTTTCAGACAGACAAGATACTAACTGGTTTAAAATGTGGATGGTTGATATAGAGCTCTAAAATATGACGACTATTTGGCTCATGATAAAATATACATCAATTATATCATTGTCGGATGCAAAATAAAGATTTTTTAGTCCACAACTGTGAATTGTTTTCGATCTGTTGATCACTAATCAAGATAGATTCTTGGTCTTGACCTGATTCATGCTATAGTGTGATATTATAGTTGTGCTTTACCAGAGTTTAGCATTTAATTGGTGTACCGATGATTCTTTATCCAGGAGAACGGAGTGACTAGCAACACAGGGCCAAGTACATCAACTGCCGATGAGGAAATTATTATGGATGAGGACGATGATGATTTGGACATAGATGAGCTGAATGAACTGGAAGCTAGCTTATCAAAAACATCCATTCAAATCCATGAACCAGGCGAGGGAGCATCTAGCTGAATCCGCCCGCTGATCGCTTCTGCCTTTACATGGAAAAACTGCACTGGCCAAGTAAAATGCAAACTAGCTGCCAGTTGATGCAGATTTCCTCTGCCCGATGGGTAAAGACGAGTAGGTGTCCCATCTGCCTATGACAAAATCATAGGGAATTTTTGTCAGTGGAAGTTGCATTTTCTTCCCTGTTTTTGTTCTCCTCATTTTTTGGAAGTTGTGGAACTGTTTGGAATATGTCACTCATAAATTATATTTGTATTCGATATTATAAGTGCGGCGATCTTAGTTTCCCACTGTTTGGATGGAAATGAAGCTAGTTTTAATACTATTTTGTCTTCTTAAGTGAGTTAGATGTGATTGCGAGGAATATGTTGTTTTATCAATCTTAAACAAACCGGAAGTCCTTGATATTGGGTTATTGGCTGAGTACTAGTCGGCTTCATCAATGGGTATCCCTTGTCTCTTGGTGTAAGGGGGCAAAACCAGAAGATTTGATTGACGTGCCCTTCAATTAAAATTTCTATGGGTACGAAAAGGAGACTGTCTGAAAGAGGTTATCAAGTTTGTTGTTCATGTACACTCTCATACTGCTAACTCTGATCTAAAGATTGTTTGGGTATCTAAAAAAAATGAGAAAGATAGGTTCTTAACAATCCAACTGTCGGATAATATTTTTTAGTTCCTTAAATTTATCAAAATTGCCTAGTTTAAGACTTTCTAACTACGTAGAATTTGTTTTTTATTTTAAGTTGATTTCTCATTAAGAAGTTTTTTATTTTAGTTGGAGTCCTTTCTTATTAGAAGATTAAGTCTTCTATTTTTAGTTTAAGTCTAAATCTTATTTTATGTTGTCTTATTTCTTTTATAAATATGTGAAGCATTGTAGCTCTTTGTCATCATTGATCAATTGAGAGGAAATAAAATTTAATTTTTTAGTTCCATAGTTTGTTTAGTTGTAGTTATCTTTCATTTATCATCGTCGTTGAAGTTGATTTAAACAACTACCATATTTCTCTATTTACCTCTAGGATTTGTCACCTTGTTTTGTTGGTCTTTTGGCAGTGTGCTTTGAACTCTCCATCTTTACCATAATTTACTTCAAAAGAGTAAACCAGACCAGGTTCATCGTGGGAGTCAAATGCCTATTTAATTCTTCTTCAAAATGTTATTTGGGCATTCAGAAGTTGAAAAGACCAGAGCTTTTTTGAGTAAAACTTCATTGAACTTTGCTTAAAAGAGCAATTGTACTTCTTTCACCCGGTATCTAAAAAATGCCAAGCAGTGACTTTTTCATGGATTCACGGTATCAATTTCTTCCACTTGACACCCAAAATTGTCGGGGAGTGAATTTTTTATTGATTCACCTAATCACTGCTTCAAAATTTCACAAGGAGCCATTATAGGAGCTTTGGACAAAATAATAGAGGAAAATATACATGAAATCAATAAAAGAATCATACCAACAAGCAGCCCTTGATCCTAAGCTTTTGCAAGTTCCACAAGCAGACTTTTTTAACAAAGGAGTTTCTAATTTTATTTGTCCATGCTACAAAGGATGGAAGGAACTCATGTCTAATGACTCAATTTTCATTTAGATCTGCTGAGTCCACAAATTCAATATTTGAAGTCTTACATTATTTTCCTTGTGTTGTCTGTCCATAAAAAACTGGTAGAAGAGAACTAAGCCTTTAAGAAAACATGTATTTCTTTATTCAGCAAGGCAAATTTATAATAAATGTTTATTGATTATTCTTTGTCACAATGCTTTAATAAGCCGTGACTTTTGAGAGCTTAGACAAATAATATAAGGAAAATCTAAATAGAATCAAGAAAAGAATTATGGCAAAAGCATGATAGCTTGTAAGCTAACCTTGATATACTCTTTCACAGCAAGTCTCATGATTTTATTTAAGCCATACTACAAGAGAAGAAAGGGGTCACATCTGAAGATTAGTTAATTTTCAACAGTTTTAATCTGCTAAGTCCACTCATACAATGCTTTAAAGATTAATCTATTCAAAAAGAAAAACAAAATCAAAATACAATAATGAAACTCGAGTACCAGATCAGACTAAATCTTATCTAAATTCTTCCAGTGATTTGGTGTACAAGTAGTTTCAGATCAGACTCAAGTGTGGACAATAAGTCTCAGTAGTCTTACTCAACAAAAATTTTCACACAGCTGACTCAATAAACTGAAGTAAAAAAATTATCAAAACCTCAGCTTCAAAGCTCACCTTGCTCCTTACTCCGTTGTATATGATGACTCTCATATGAAACAAGTACACATTCATGTGAATTTACTGAGCCAACTGCCCCGTTTTAGGTCTTCAACACTTCTTCACAGTTTGCGAAGAATTGAACAAGAGTATCATTTCTCATTAGCAACATCAACATCAGGTACTTAAATGAAAGGTATAAACAATTGGCATTCCATCAACTTCAAAACTTTTAACACTGCATTGTCCGTGCCTCCATGATATTCACCTGGATAAAAAGTAAGCTTGATGAGGCATGAAATATGTCTACAATCAGCTTGCTCGCTTCATACCATTATTCAACTTTGAACAATGGACTCCAAAAGATAATGGATGCTATAATAATTGACTTGGGCTTACAACAAATATGGCTGGGAAATCTGATCAATAGCATGAATAAGTTTCCTTCTTGGTCCAACAGCAAATATCCCCATATCTTTAAGTTTGCCCATGGTCAGAGTCACAAGTTCTAGTTTTCCTGAGATTGAAGCCTATCTACTGAATCCACCAGCTCTTTCGAGTTCCCTCTCAAGGTTCATAGCTCTTCTCTTCCAGTTCTGCATAACGCTGACATTAAGGAAGCTCATTGTTCCAAACAACTTGTTTTTGTCTTTCTCAAAACTGCAATTTTGGAGGTTTCCTCCAAGAGAAGGTGCATTAGCTGCCCGCGCAAATTTACTGTGACCTTCAAAGGTCTGTTGCCTTGGTTTGGAGGTTCGATATGCCCTCGTTGATCTCCAAGATGACCGAGGAAACGAGCTGCCAACCAATTTACTTGTATGCCCAGATGCTATCCTACCATCTGTCCTGAGAAGATTGTTTCCTCCTGAAATTCGACGAGAGGATACAGCATTGGCTTTTGATATTTTTTCCGGTTCTTCATGACTATTACACGATTGATTTCTCCTATTTTGAGCTCCTACAATACGTTCCTCCTTCACATTCCGAGATATGCTGCGTTTTCCCGCTGATGTTATCTTCGTCTTATTCTTAGGCCTTGCTACTCTTGAACTTTGAGCTGGAGGTCTTGGAGGTGACACTGGAGGAATCCATATGGTTATTCGCTGTTTTTTAACAATCACCCACTCATCATTTTCTATTTTCATTCTCACTATTGACATCAGAAGCTTGAACAGAGTTTTCTTCAGCCATGGTGGCCAAATTTTCAGAAGAACCATCTCTTGGTGGGATACCCTCAACTTCCACCATTGATTATGTCTAAAACCATCAAAGAGACATCCTCACCAGACAATACACAAGTTACTATCTAGGATAAAGAATTCCGGGCTATTATCCTTAATACTGCCTTATTATCATAACGACAAAAAATGGAACACATCTAAACATACAAAAAAAAAGGGAAAGGTGTTAAAATTATTCAATCTTGATACCTTGAAATTTATTGCATGATATTACATCCTCTTACAGAAGTGATAAATAAATGATCTATAACAACTAGCTGCTGAAAAGAGAGCGAGGAGAAATTTGATTACTACGCATTATGAAAAGCATCGAGCAGTCAAAATTATTAGTATACATTACTAAATCATGGTTTGCTATAACCACTGACAAGCAAAAGAGAAGAAATTCGATCACTGCAGTAGTGTACTCCCACACATTACAAAACGCACTGAGCAGTCCAAGTTACTATTATTTAACAGCTAAAATGCCAAAAATGTTATGGTTTTCAATGTTGAGACAAGTCGGCGATTGAGCACCTATACGGGAAAGCAAGGAAGGGGAGAGGGGAGGTAAAGAGAGCTTGCCTGGCGTGAAGGACTGGTTAGAACGTTGTCGACGAGAAGTGGCCGGGCCTTCGTCGTCGATTGGGAAGACTGGGTGGAGAGGGGAAGAGAAGACGGGTGTTTGGAGCGAGATCGACTCGTAGTTTGACCATCTTGACTCGTTTGATTCGAGTTGGAGCCTGAAAGTTCTACTTGTAATAATATTAATTATGAAAGTTTAATTTAATTTTGATTCAGTTGTATGTCAAATAATTTGTTTGGAAATAAATTACTTATATTCTCATGTAAAGTTATCATTATAATATAATTATATTTATTATTTTTGTATTTTATATAAATGATTATAAAATATTAGATCTAATGTAAATTATTAAATTTTAAGTTGAGTCGAGTTGAACAAAATATGCTCATACTAATACTCACCTGATCCTAGTTGAACGAACGAAATCAAGCAAATTCGAGCTTAATCAAACGGTTAACACCTCCCTTTATATATATATATATATATATATATATATATATATAGGGTAAAGGTTTCCTGCACAAGAGGCAGGAAACCCTTACCTGCGCCGGGACAATCTGGGCCGTCCTTACGATCGGACGGCCCAGATTTGATGAAAAAAATTTTTCTACCACCCCCTCCTTCGCCAGCGGCCGGGATCCGGCCGCGGCCGGCCGGCCGGGGGGTGGGCGAGGCGGGGCGAGGGCGGCATGGGGGCGGAGGCGGAGGCGGAGCGCCGCCGCCGTGGCGGGGGAGGGAGGGCGCCGAGATCTGGCCGCCGCCAGAGGGCGGCCAGCCGCGGCCAGATCCGGCCGGCGGGGTGGGCGAGGCGGGGCGAGGGCGGCATGGGGGCAGAGGCGGAGGCGGAGCGCCGCCGCCGTGGCGGGAGGGAGGGCGCCGGATCTGGCCGCCGCCAGATGGGCGGCCAGCCGCGGCCAGATCTGGCCGCCGCCGGCCAGATCCGGCCGGGGGTGGGCGAGGCGGGGCGAGGGCGGCATGGGGGCAGAGGCGGAGGCGGAGCGCCGCCGCCGTGGCGGGGAGGGAGGGCGCCCAGATCTGGCCGCCGGCCAGGCGCAGATCCGACCGCGACGAGCCGGACCTGGCCGTCCCCCGGCCAGATCTGGTCGGGGGACGGCCAGGTCCGGCCTGTCCGCCGGCCAGCGACCGGATCTGGCCGCCGCTGCCCGCCCGCGGCGGCGGCGCTCCGCCTCCGCCCCTCCATATCATCTGGACCGTCCTTCTAATCGGACGGTCCAGATCAAATTAAAATTATTTTTTAAAAAAAATAAATAAATCTGGGCCGTCCTTGTAATCGGACGGCCCAGATAATTGTGGCGCAGAGAGCCGATTTCCTGCCTCTGGCGCAGGAAATCGGCTCTCATATATATATATATATATATATATATATATATATATATATATATATATATATATATATATATTATAAGGTAAGAATTTGAGAGCTTAAGAACCAAACTCTAATATATTAGATAAAAATAAATGATGATTATGATTCCCAAAGTAAAATTATGATTATTATTGATCTTTATCTGATGGTCTAAACACAAGTTTTTAAGTTTTTAAATTTTAACTTTACCATATAAATAAATAAATAAATACGCATGGACTAACGTGAACCATTAAATAAAAAATTAATAATTAATGTTCAAAAGTTTATAAATTTAAAATGTTTTCGGTTATTAAGGAAGAAGTTAGTTAATGTGGGCAGTCTGTCCTTGATGTTAGATAAAACGTATGCCCTAAAAAAAGGCTCTCCATTTCGTCCGGATGCCAACGCCTCCGACTGCCGCTACCCTGGCCGTCACCGCCACCTCCTCCTACGGCTGCCACGATCTCATCGCCACATCCTACCACCACCACTTCCCTAGCCGTCACCACCACCTCCTCCCCCCATGAGACGTAGAGTATGCAAATCCAGTATATGAAGCTACAGAATGCCACCAACATCTGAATTATCTCCCCCTTACCACATACGAGGCTACTATCCAAATCATCTCCGCCTCACCACATATTAGGTTCACATCTGAATTATCTTTCTATTACTACATGCTAAACTCATATGTTATAATGAAGTTTCAGGAGATTTTAATTCAGGTTGGCTACAAACGAGGTAATACCAAAACTACATGTTATAGTAAAGTTTCATGAGACTCTAATTTAAGCTAATTGTAAATTGAGTCAACACCAAAACTAACCCAACTCTGATACTGTTGGCCCTATGGGACCTAAAAATGACTTGTAATAGGTTTTATGAGTTTAACTTAATAAGGTTTTTCATTACCCTATATACAAGTCTTTAATTATCTTCAAACATGGGATAAACCCAATATCTACATTTTATTTAGATAAGCTTTAGACATATATATAGGGGTACTTAGCCTTAGCTACAACATTTTTAACCATTAGATTTTAATCAAACATACCACAGGGAAAATTTTGTGATGATAATAATACCCTTACCGCCATCACTTTCGCCTCCCCCTCACGGTTCTAAAACATATATCGATTCTTTTGGACTTTGATTTTAACTTTTCAACCTCCTTCTCCAATCAAAAGTTCTACTCGGTTTCTTGAATACTTGATATTATTATTTCAATCCTTATCGTCATCTTACTTGAGATCGCTGAAAACCAGATTGGATGAACAATATCCACGTAGGGCATAGATGTAAACAATAGCAATAAAATGCATTTCCTCTTCTGCTAATCATCTTATCATGCATAACCTATCAATTTAATTCGTAAGAAATAAGAAAGGAACATGCTTATGTTCTATTTTGGAAGTCGCAAATGATCGAGAGGCAGAGTGGGTGACAATCGCCATATTAATCCACTCCGCCTCTTGGCGGGAGCTTGGCCCATAAAGACGTTGCTGGGTGGAGTGGTGGAAGAGGGCGACCTAGTAGAAGACATGACAGTAATGGATGCAGCAACAGTCAATTTTGTTTACAAAGCGACAGAGAAGAAGGTGGTTG
>JAURVB010003099.1:0-34792 GCA_033002965.1 Piper betle | reverse complement strand
ATGAAAAAGATTCTTTTTATATATGCAAAAATAGAATGCATTGACAAACATTGTAGTTTTTATGATTGATTTAATGGGAGAAACAATTGCTGAAAGTTACAAGAAATGTCAAGATGAAGCCGGTGTGCTATTACAGTAAACAAAAATGAACCAAAAATCTCATTTTTACAATGCTGAAATAACTAACATTTATAGAGTAATTTAAGAACTATAAGCTCTAATGGACTCTTCTCTCAATTACAACAAGCTCCAAATTCCCAAAATTTATACTTGTATCCTTGATCAAAAAGCTCAAGGCCACTTTCATGACCTGTGTTGAAAGATTGAATATTTGTGAAGAACTCTAGAAAACTAGTAAAATCAGGCCATGTTGGAGTCTGGTTCAATCAATTGCAGATCTCACCCCTCCACGGACCAACATTTGAGCATAGAATTCAGCATGCTCCTGCCAACCAAGACGTGAATGAGCTGCTCAATTTTGTCTTCTTAAAAGAAGCACAAACAGCAAGAAAAGAAAAGAAAACGAAAAACCCATTTTAAAGCAGCAAAAATGAAGTACCTTCAAAGCAACTATAACCGCTGCAACTCCTTGTTCTCGGGATTCATGGAATTTTTTCTTGCTTCATCAGGTGAAACAGAGGGAACAACTTTTGGTACAACTTTTGCAACTGTAAAGAACATGATAAGCACTGTTTCAGAGCTGATAACATGAAGATCATTACCCTTTCACAACATAACATGGTAAATTTATTTGATTTATTGATGTTTAAAAACAAGATATATTAATGCAAGATACCAGTTGGAAGCATTCTTTGACTATCTAAATTTAACCGAGTCATAGATGCTTTGACAGCAAGATGAAATACCTAAGTTTTCAGAATGTCTCACATCATCAATGAGCAAAACTCTATAACTGTCTCCACTGCTAGCTCCTCTTCTATCTCTCACGGACCCAATATCTCCTGTAAATAACGGAAAATTGTGTCAAAGATACAGAACATACATTTTTTGCAACCAGTCAGACCTCAATTACTGTAGACATCAAGATTATTATCCATGCAAGTGAATCCAGTGAGAGTTAGCAAGACTCAGCTACAATGATGTGCTAAACCATTGAGTCTTCTAAGTGTAGGATATGGGTACATAAAAGTTCATCAAGCAACATCAAGCCTACTTACTATGCAAGTGCAGCCAATGAGTTCTCAGCAAATTCCTCTAATGATTTAGTCAACCATTGAAAACAACTACACTCGATCTCCAACATAATTTTGCAAGAACTAGGATATCCAATATTCATCCAAACAAATTAAATATTGTTGGATTTATATAGCAGATGGAAAGAGTGAATCCCACAAAAGCAATTCAACAACAAACAAATAAAACATCAATTGAACATACATAAGGAGAAGAACCTATTGACCAGATGAAAACAATCTGAAAGCAAGCAAACATGTTTAATCAGATGGAAGATGATTTGAACCACAATTATGTAATCAACCACCAATAGAAGTCCATTGAACCACTAAAATAATAGTCAAGTACTGCACAAACTCTAACCTTTTTTCTAAGAAAAAATGAAAAAAATACTCTGGATTCTTCTCAGAAACCAAGCTAAACTAAGGTATGCCACAAATCCACAAAAAATACATTTGGAAAAAATCTAAAAGCTATTAAAGAAAGCATGTTTAATCAGGTGGAAGATGATTTGAACCACAATGATGAGAGGGGTGCATGACGAGTCAATCTAATTATCTATTCTTGGTTAGCTTTAGATAAGAAAATAAACAAAATCTATCTTTTAGCTTGCGCCTCCCCATTTTTTATAAATAAACGTACAATTAAAAAATTATTATTGGGAAATACATTGATTCTATTATAAGATCAATATTTTTGATATGAGTGGTAATCTACCGTAAACTCTTATATGGTTACAATGTCTTATTAACTTTAAATAAATCACCCACCCATTAAATATCCTTACAAAAATTTTGTTATTTCAAGAATAAATAAGTAATTTTATTCTAGCTTTTATAATTATTCATTTGTCCTGACCTTCCCACCGATTATTTTTCATTCAACATTTCTTCATATAAAATTAAAATCATATGAAAATTTATTAGGTGCTTCCGACTGTTTACCAATTTTGGAATAGGCATAAAGAAGATCGCATCTACAACAATGTCTTGTGACTATTAAAACTTGAACATGAATAATTATTATATATCTTTTTATCCTCCTCCGTTTCGGTCATTGCAAAATAAAAATAAAAATAAAGTAATATTAAAGCTATTAAAGCATTTGGTGATATGTGGCATCCAAGTCCAAATTTGTCATTGGTTGATCAACAACTATACCAACAAATTTGATCAGTACAATTTTCTTGCTCCATTTTAACCTTTTTATAAGGAAATAAATTCATAAAATTGCAAAAAATAAAATCCTCTATTGTAAGTACTTAATTAGATTATATACAAACAAATGCTTGACCAGATCATATACACATCAAACTCCGTCAACAATTGAAGCAGTATCTGATATTTCTTTTTCTTATTTACCTCGCATTGGACAAAGACAAACTAGTTAATGGTAGTTTCAAGACCATATTGCAATATTTTTTTTGTGTTTTTCTTTCAGAATCTCAAAAGAGCGCCTCAAAAGTTTGTCAAAATACTTCGAATTCAAATTGTCTTCAGAACTACATATGTTCGCCCAAAGATGTATCCAGTACACTGATTTAATTATTCCATCATCAATCTGAAGTTCTATCTCTGTTTTATTTTTGGTCTTTAACAAGGATTGTTGCAAACCTGTCAACTAATATAACCATCCTGAAACCAGCTGGACTAACATTAGCGACAAAATTAAAATTCCTGAAACTAGATGAGACTTATCGGTTGCATCAATGCCAGAAACTCCAAAAGCAATTGTTTTAACCTCTTACCAGCTCATCATCTTCGTCGGAAATTGCCATAAGCCTTGCAACCAGAGCACTTACTATAAGGAAAATTAATATGAACTGAAAGTGAAGTGCTAAACATGGGATTCAATCCGAAATTAAATGCATGGATAAAATTACACAAATCCAGCAGATGAAAAACATACAAACACACATGAACAACTGCTGACAGTTTGGTTTGCTTGAAAATGAAGTGGCAATGGCAAAAGAGTGTCCACCTCCAAAGTGGTGAAGTTCATTAAGAGATGAAAATGTTGTGAATGGTGAACATTGTGAAATTGAGCCTCTAGATGTCAAATCAGCCAAGACAAATTGATACGTGATTACCTTTAAATTCTAAAAAAGGCTCCGTTCTAGGATGATGATAATTTACTTGCTTAAATCTTAAAAAAGGCAAAGGAGAGGTAGGACTTAAAGTCTTCATCTTGCCACTGTAGCCCTTCCCACCACTCCATTGTTACTACAATCTTACCTTGCAGTGGCCTTTTCTCATTCATTAAGCCTCTGGGAAATTTTTATAGTTTCTGGTATTAAGATACACTCCCTTGCTTCCCAGCAAAACCTAGGAATGTTAATTATATCTTTTGTTATATATATATTTTAATTAAATGAAATATATCTTAGTTTCTTCTGTGTATCTTTTGTTGTAGGGAAGTGCTGATCACCAAAGCAAAATAACAAACATACATTTTGGAGAGTTTTGCATCATTGCGAATCTGGTCCCTGCTACCAGCTTGTTGTAATTGAGAGAAGAATCCATTAGAGCTTATAATTTTCAAATTCCTATATAAATGTTAGTTATTTCAGCATTGTAAACATGAGATTTTTGGTCCATTTTTTGTTTACAGTAATAGCACACCATCTTTATCTTGACACTTCTTGTAACTTTCACCAATTGTTTCTCCCATAAATAAATCATAAAAACAACAATGTTTGTCCATGCATTCTATTGTTGCATATATAAAAAGAATCTTTTTTCAGGAATAAAACACAATAAGAACATTATATAGAAATAAAACAACTGCAAGAAGGCCCTTAACTACATACATAACATACAAATGACTATTTTTAATCTACCGCAAGAAGCACATAAAACCACATAATCCACGTACAAATGAATGGAAACAAATTTGCTATTTGCTAGATCTGCAAGGCTTTATGATCATATCCTCCCTTCTTGTGCAGGAAGGGTGCAATCACTGAGAAATCTGAAAGAGCTCTACGACAGGATGAATTCTATGACAGGAACCAATATAAAAAAGAAGTATGAATTCTATGACAGGAACCAGGTGATCTGAAATAGCTCTACGAGGTTGCCGAAAACCTCTATGTTTAGCGGAAGTGGCTAGCTATGTGCTAACTGTAGAACTGAGAAATCTTTAAAACACTAAAATTGAATTATTTATACACTGGGCAGGCAGCTATCCGATTACAAATATATCTTCAACTTATTGGATACACATTAGCATGGACACTCAAATGTGTCATCTTTCTTTTGTGGAGTTCCCTATGTCAGCTGAAAATTACAAAAGTAGCAACTTACACGCAGTCCCTCAGTCATTCACCACTTGCGAGTAAAAGAAATAACTGCTCATCAGTTATTGCACCCATTTGCTCCATTCTCCTTCCCAATGCAGTCTGGCCACCTCCATCTTTAATCATCGGCCGTGCTCCCCTGGGTGTCATCAAGTATATACGGAACATCATCAAGTATATACAGCAGAGTGTCCACCTCCAAAGTGGTGAAGTTCATTAAGAGATGAAAATGCTAACCCAAAATGAGCCATCTTCCTGAACCACCATCCATGCACCTCTGTTCCTGCAATTGTGAATGATGAACAGTGTGAAATTGAGCCTCTAAATGTCAAATCAGCCAAGACAAATCGATACGTGATTACCTCCAAATTCGAAAAAAGGCACTTTTCCAGGATGATTATAATTCACTCGCTTAAATCTTCTGAAAAGAGGGAGGAGGTAGGACTTGAAGTCTTCATCTTGCCACTGTAGCCCTTCCCACCACTCCTTGTTCCCCAAATATGACCTTGCAGTGGCCTTTTCTCATTCATTAAGCCTCTTGGAAATTTTTCTAGTTTCTGGCATTCGAGTTATCTTCAAATCCAAGAGGGAAGGAAAAGAGACATTGTCACTACATATGGTCGTCACTTGTGGAAGAGATTCAAGATAAAGAAATTTTAGATGGGGAAAGCACAAAGGTAATGACCTAATTCCCTCATTTGGATTCATGAGCTCTCCTTCCAATTTAGTACAATTGGTTTATGTTCAAGATCTTTTAGATGTTCAAGATGCTCAAGGCCAATAATATGTTTGAGGGAATCACAGTTGAAGATAGTCAAAGAGCACATGCATTTGAGGGCATCCCTGCCTACTTGCAACTTCACTAATCGACAGCAGCTTGTAATGACGAGCTCCTCCAACCTTTTACTTGTTAGGATTATTTCATCAACAGGAAATTTATCAATTGACAATATAGACATCTCGTTCATGGTCTCAAGTGCTGATCCTATGTCGGCCCACTTAAAAATTGGCCACCATACCATTTTAAGAGCTCTTAGGGACTTGGACAACTGCTTTAGACCATCTATGGTTAAGCCAACACAGTCCAAATTCAGCCAAGGTGGACATTTGTCCATATCAAATATGTTGATATCTTCTCCATCATGCTCTGCCACTAACCCCGAGGCTTCTGATAAGCAGATGCTCCAACTTGGATAAATTCCAGAGATTAGCCGGTAATACGCCCACACTCGTCACACTCAATTGCAGTCTTCTAAGCTCGCGCATATGCTTAAATATCCCATTCGGAATTAGATTGTTGAATTTATCCTTGTAATTTGCATGTTCAACCAGATCAGTCCCTGACAAGGATTGAAAATCACATTGAAGAACTAATTCCTCTAGCTTACTCAACTTTCCAAGCTCCAACGGTAACATTTTTATGGCTGTGAGGCCGGTTATCCAGAGCTTTCTAAGCTCCCTAAGTTGTCCTATGGTTGGCGGAAGTGAATCTACTTGACCTCCTTTAAATTCAATTTGTAACACATTTAGTTTTCTCAAGTTCCCTAACTCACTTGGAAACTTTTCTAGATTAGTACTCTGTATGGTAAGCCACCTCAATTCGGTAAATTGTCCAACAACCTCAAATGTCGTATCAAGAAATGTAAGGTTATCCATTAGTAAGATCCTTAATTTGTCCATGAATTGAAAGAAACTATTTTGCAACTCAAGTCTCCTTCCCCTAAAAATTAAGGTTGACAAATTTCGGCAGTGAGGCTGCTCCGGTAAATCATTCACTTCGAGTACGTACATCCCATTAGCCTCCTCCCACCTATTCTTTATCTCGTCTTTTGTCAATTTCAAACGCTCACCATGAACAAAGAATTTTGATTCACCGGCAATCCATAGACCCATATCCCGTATGACGTCATGCATTGTCAGCATGTCAACACCTTCTAATTCAAGCAAGCACGCCGCCGACAGTCTATCTATAATTGCATACCCTCGATTGATCGTATCATGATAACTGCCATCCAAATCCAAAATTCCATCTCCAATCAAAAGCTCTACAAGCTCTTTTCGATCAATTATCTGATCTTCAGGATACAAACAGGAAAACAAGAAGCACTCCTTCTCAACATCATTTTGTATGTTGTCGTAACTCAATTTTAAGCTAGAAAATAATCTTTCTTCAGACCCTTGAACCTTCGCCGGAGATTTTCGAAGATTATACAATGCGTCTTCCCAAGCTCCACGACTGTATTTACATGTCATAGCCCTCCCAATAACGATGAGTGCAAGCGGCAGCCCTCCACATTCTTCAGCAACACTTTTAGCAAGGTCAAGGATTTCATCATGGGAGGAATGAAGGGTCTTAGTCCCAACATTTTTGGCAAATAAATTCCAGGAGTCATCCCACCCTAGAGGTTGAATTTTGATCTCTCTATCAGGCTGCATCTGTGAGCATACATCTTCTAAACGAGTAGTAAAAATTATTTTGAAGATGGATGTATCAACACTCATCCCACCCAAAACTCCAATCTCATATAAATCTAAAACTTCCCATATATCATCAAAAAGTAAAGCTAGCTTCCTCCGGCTGCTAGCAATTGCCTTGTTTATATCCCTTGCACGTCTGTGAGGGTGTACATCCTTCTTAAAGTGTAAACCCATCTCCTTCATTATATCTTTTTGAATCTGATCGACGTTTACAATTTTTGAGACAACAATAGAGAGGACTTTGAAGTTAGAGGGCTCCAAAAACTCGTACCAAACTTTTCTTGTAAGGGTGGTCTTCCCAACCCCGCCCATGCCATAAATCCCAACAATTCCAACATCATCTTCAGTAAGAAATTTGCATACCTGATCGAAGGCTTGGTCTTGCCCAATGGAGATTGAGGACGAAATCCGGCTCCTGCCACCAGCTTGAGGAAGAGCTTGAGCAGAGGTCGATGATGTAGAAGGAGCAGATGGTCCAGCTATAATCGAATTTCCTGGCGTTTGACCTTGTGGGCTAGCTGGATCTACCCCTATCACCGAGGTCAATGATGTAGGAGTACTTGAAACTTCTGCAGGATCAGCAGGAGCAGATGATCCAGCTATAATCGAATTCCCTGGCGCTTGACGTTGTGGGTTAGCTGGATTTACCCCTATCACAGAGGTCTGATGTGGTCGACGATTCCTCATTGCACTGTTGAGGATCCCTTGTATAGAAGGGTTGATGGGAGTGATTTCCTCTTGTTTAAAACGTCTGGACATCTTGTGGGGAGAAGAATTGTATGTAGGAATAATGAAGAGAAGAAGAAAGTAACAGATCTAGGAATTAAGATCTTAGTGATGATGAAAAATGGAAAACAACACACGACCCAGAAAGAAGGGAGGGCTTGATGAGGAGCAAAGGGAGAGTAGATCAAGTGTGACGGTAAAAGTGTAGAGGAGTGGGCATATCAAGTCAATTGCGGAGAAGAAGATCGGACAAGTAGATCAAGTGTGACTGCAAAAGTGTAGAGAAGAAATACAAATACAGGATACAGCCAATGTCATGAATTACGTAGAATATGTATATATCTAATAAATATGGTTATATATTCAAGTATCTGTAAGCTATTGTTTATTGTTAGCTTTCCATTTTCGAGCTGGTTAATTTTTTAAAACTAGAAAACCTCCTTTGTGCTCCATGGAATTAAAAATTCTGTTAGACCGAGCTATGATGATTAGTTCCCCATTTCTTCAAGGTTCAATTTCACTATTTTTTATTCAGTTTGGAAGGATTAATTTCACAATCTTGTGCCAATTAATCCTATGAATAGTTGAGCACATGTCTGTCATTGAGCGCTATGTACCTCTCTTCAAAAAAAATTAAGACGTGAGAAATCTACCATCCTTAAACTCTATGATAGAGTTAATTGCAGAAACCAACATGCAGGTGTACGTTTAGGATTCAAATTTTCAAGAGCATGAATTAATGTCATTTTTGTCATTCTGTTTATAAAAATCTTTAAAATGACCGTAAGTGAATTGAGGATCAAAAGACAATGAACAAATACCTAACTTTTACATTCTAAATGAAGGTGAAGTACACGATCGTAAAATGTGTAACAATATGAGTGGGATTGAGCATCTATAAATTGTAAACTATTTAGCGAGAGAAACATTTTGACCACATCTACATCTAGTTTGTAACATGTTGTTATCATCAAAGTTAATTTATTACGTTTTACACAATTATAACCTCCGCCTTCATAAAGCGAATTTAACCTTCTATGACAGGAATAGAATATCGTTAATTATTAGCCAATATTAGCTAAAAGTTTTGAGAAATTAATTTTTACATAGGCACACGCCCTTTCTTTCCAAGCAAAACCTAGGAATGTTAATTATATCTTTTGTTATATTTTTATTTTAATTTAAATAAAATATATCTTAGTTTCATTTATGTATCTTTTATTGTAGGGGAGTGCTGATCACCGGAGCAAAATAACAAACATACATTTGGAGAGTTTTCATTATTCTGAATTGTGGAACTGCTCCAAGTGTATTTTAGTATAAAGATTTAGTTTGAGTGTTCACTTGATGTTGTATGGTTTGATTGGCTTTGGCAAGAATGGTTTTAAGTGTAGTGAGCTTGAGCTATTTTAAATACTCTTAACTCTTTGTACTAAACTAGTTTTGGACTTGTTTATAAAATCCTAGAACTAAGTTGGTCTTGACCGTCATTGATTGAGGTCATCTATGGCTGTTGTTACGGGTCTAGTTCATAGACCTCTCAAACACGTAGGATTTGGCAGTTGTATTAGGTCTGTAAAGGATAATCGGTTGCTATCTATGTGTGGAAATAAGTAGCCAATATAAACGTGTGTTATAGTTGAAGAGATGACCAAACATTGGTGCTAGGAGGTTGTCGGGACAAGAGTACTATCATATTCCAAGGAGTGGGACAAGAGTACTATCATGTTCCAAGGAGTGGAACCGAGCACCGCTGAGGTTGCTTGTGATCGAGCATGGCATGTGATGGTGATCGGTGACCTAGGGCAACTCATCGGGTAGCAAGGAGGTGTTACCAAGCATTACTGAGTAGCTATGCTCAATCGGTTCCAAATTAACCTCAAGATGTCGATTACGGGTTTCTGATCTCGAGCATGACCGAGTAGTGTTGGTTGCTGCTATTGCCATTCACTAGGAGAAGTTACCGAGCATGATTGAGTAAGGGTGACCGAGAGTACTGACGAGCATGATCAAGCAGTACCGAGCGTATTTATCAATTACATTAGATAAATAATTGTTTTTAAAAAATAATATATACATTTTTTTACAAGTGATAATAATAATTCAATGAGAAACCGTCCATAGGGCTGCTAATTGAGCAAGCCAGCTTGTGAGCATTTGGCGTTCAGCCTTGCTTGACTCGACTCGACTCGACTCGAAACTCAACATTTAAATGCTCGAGCTCGAACTTGACTCAAACTCGAATCCTACGAGTTGAGTTTGAGTAAGGCAGTGCTCGACTCGACTCAACTCGATTATAACTCGAACTCGACTCGAATTTGACTCGTAGCTCGACTTGAACTCAACTCGAGAATATAATACAATAATATACAAAATATCGCTTACCTACTCAAAATACATTTAAAAATGTGTAAGGGGGATATAATTTTACATTAAAATATACTTCTTCGGATTCTTCCCGGCCTTCAATTTCCAATTGTCTCTTTCTTTCACAGCTTCCAAAAGGTGCTTTTATGTCTTATCAGATTATCTACTTAATAGTTATCTATAAAAAAATATCACATAATTTTATGAAAAAGAAAAAAAATAATAATCGAGGATGCATACTTATATTAAAAATTTCTTCCATGTTTGCTGATAACATAATATGAAAAATACTTATATGAAAAAAAAGGGAAAACACTGAATCAAACCCTCAAAAATAAGTGCCCGACAAATATACACAAAATAGAAATCAAACACAGAAAATTGTGTGTTTTTTTAAAAGATCAAGAAATTTAAATTGGCTTAATCCAATTTAATTGTATAGCATTTTATTATATTTTATTAGACTTTATTTAGTATTTTTAGATTTATTTTATTATTATTGACCCGAGTGAGTAAGGGGAGTTAAATTTTATTTACAAAACTTACCCCTAGATGCATTTTCTCCCCAACCGGAAATGCCTCTTCTACTTCCTCTCCCGGTTGTGTTTTATGGCGTCTGCCACCTGCCACCCTTGCCTCTTCTATGAGGAGCCCAGCTTGTTGAAGCTCCCCAAGGTGAGCTCCTTCCTCTGTGAGTGCTTTGTCATTTGGTATGTGCTGGGTTTACATGAGAAACTGAATTTTAATTCAGTCTATCAACCCACCCTGCGTGAGTTTGTTCTCTTTGGTTTGTTGGTATGTCACTTTATATATATATATATATATATATATATATATATATATATATATATATATATATATATAGGAATATATTACTATGCGCTGCGTTATTTGGCAGCGCATGTTTTGGTGGCCGTTGGATCGAAATCCAACGACCACCAATCTCTCCACGATTTTCCCTCCCCCACTGCCCCCGCCGCCGCCGCCCGCCCGCCACTGCCGCCCTGTTCGCCGCCGCGCCCCCTCCCGTAGCCCTCCCCCACCTGCCCTGTTTCCCCCCTTGCCCTGTTTCCCCCGCCCCCTCCACCGCCTCGCCCCAGCCTGCCCCTGCCCGCAGCCCTCCCCCCACCCCCACCCGGTTCCCCGCCCCCCGCCGCCTGTTTCGCCCCACCCCTGCCGCGGCCCCGCCTGCCCCTGCCCTGTTTTCGCCACCCTCCTCGGCGACCCATTTGCCCCACCCTCGCCGCCGCCCCGCCGTCTGTTGCCCTGACCACCTCCACGCCGGCGTCACCTGCATCACCGCCGGCGGTGGCGCGACAAAACACACGGGGAAGGAAGGAGCGATGGCAATTTCATAATAAAAATTTGACTCACTCCCGACTCGAGTCAAATTTACGAAATAAATTTTAAAAATAAAATATTATAAAATAAAAACTTGATCTCAGCTCCTACTTAGAAGTTCAATATTACAATCGCATGTGATCGATCCTGACTCAAGTTAATATTATGAAATAAATTTTAAAAAATATAAAATAATTTTGTAATAAAAACTTGACTCGATCCCACATAGAGTCAAGTTTTTATTACAAAATTATTTTATATTTTAAATTTATTTCACAATAATTTTTAATTTTTTTAAAAAATACAAAACCATAAAATAAAATATTATAAAATAAAAACTTGACTCGATCCCAATCTCGACTAGAGTAAAATTAATATTATTGAATAAATTTTTTTAAAAATAATTTCGTAATAAAAACTTGACACGAGTCGGGATCGAGTCAATAATATGAAATAAATTGAAAAAATATAAAATAATTTTGTAATAAAAACCTGACTCGATCATGTGCGGGACCGAGTCAAGTTTTTATTACAAAATAACTTTATTACCGAATAAATTTTTATTACAAAATAAATTTTTTAAAAAATAAAATAATTCCGTAATAAATTATTTTAAATCGAGTCGGGATCGAATAAAGTTTTTATTACAAAATTATTTTATTTAATTTTTTTTGTAATATTAACTTAAGTCGGGATCGAGTTAAGTTTTTATTATGAAATAATTTTATTTTTTAAAATTTATTTTTGTAATATTAACTCGAGTCTGATTGAGTAAAATTTTTATTACCAAAATACTCTCCCCTGTTTCTTCCTCATTTGTTTTGGCGCACCACCCCTGTCGGCGACCTTGCCGCCGGCAGGCCCGCTTGGCCAACAATGACGCCGCCTCGGGGCTGGATGGGCCTACTGGGAAATGTGCGGTGCCGGTCTCGTGTGGGACCGAATAAAGTTTTTATTACAAAATTATTTTATTTTTAAATTTATTTCGTAATATTGACTCGATCTTGTGCGAGATCGAGTCAAGTTTTTACTATAAAAATTTTATTTTTTAAATTTATTTCGTAATATTAATTCGAGTCTGGGACCGAGTAAAGTTTTTATTACGATTCTACCCTCCCTGTTCGCTTCCCCCCCCCCCCACTCTCTCTTGCCGCGCCACCCACCGCCGGCGACCTGCAAGGGGGTGGGGGGAGGATTTGGGGGAATGGCGAGGGTGGGGTAGCGGCTGCGAGCGGGGGCACATAGGTGGTGGGGAACGTGGAGGGGCCGCGGCTGCGAGCAGGGCTGGGGGGAGGGGTTCCGAGGATGGGGAGGCATCTACGAGCGAGGGCGGGGCTGCGGTGGTCGGTTGGGGCGGGCGGGGTGGGGCGAGGGTAGGGGCGGCCTGCGGGGCGGGGCGGGCTGGCCGGCGGGACGGGGAATGGGGCGGCCGGCGGAACGGGGGCAGGGCCGGCCGGCGGGGGATTTTGGGGGGGGTGCGGGGGGGCTGATTGTGGGAGGATTAGTGTGGACTGTTGGATTAAATCCAACGGTCTACATTGGGCAGCGCACAGTAGCGCTGCCCTATATATATATAAAGTAAAATTTCACTGAATTTGTATTATATGAGGAACTAGATGATTGGGGTAAAGCTGATTGGACGTAATATCTACTTTGTGATGCTGATGAGAAATTGTTGGAATTTCATGAGTGTTAGTTTGATTGTTCAGGCTACCCAAGGTGAGATTCTTCTCTTTGGTTTAGTGGTATGCCCTATTCTGTATTGTTTGACTTATTGAATTTCTGCTGTTTATAGGGAAAAACTGTATGATCTATGTAAAAGTGGATTGGGTGTTTTTAGTTTGTGTTGCTGATGACGAATTGTAATAGTTTCATATTAATTTGTTTGATTGTCTAAGATAAGATGTTAGCTATTTTCATTGGAAAATTTGTTCTTGGGTGCTCTGTCTGTGACCTTTCAACTGATTGCAAGCTTTTTCTTTATGTTACCGATGAAAAATATTAGTAGCTTCATATGTGTATTAATTTGATTATGCTGAAGATGTTGGCATCTTTTTTTACTTTGCAAGATCAGTAGTGACCTTCAATTTCAACTGATTGCAAGCTTTTTAGTTTGTGTTACTGATGAAAATTGTTAGTAGCTTCAAGTGTATATTAATTTGATTTCAAAAATGAAGAAGTTATCGTTTTATTTTCTAACACCAGTGCTTGAGTGCTCTGATGTGTAATCATTTATTTCAACTAATTCCAAGCTTTTCAAATTGTCTTACTAATGAGAAAATGTAGTAGTTTCGTATGTTTTATTTTTTATTGTGCAGAAGAAATTATCTTTATTTTTAAGTTTATTTTTATTTTTACTTTGCAATACAGTGTTTTGGTACTCTCTAGTGTAACAATTTTGAATATTTTTTCTTCTATAGAGCACAAAGCTAGAAATTCCGAATTATGGGTGGGCTCTTTCTAGGCTGTTCTTACTTGGGGAGCCGTGGAAACCCACTTACATGTTCAAGGTTGTATCTCTATAGGAATTTGTAAATGATATGTTTGATGCATGCCAATTTATCGTTCACCGAGGAAATTGGTTGGTGAGCAGAATGTATCCTAACACTACTTATTTCTTGTTTGTGAGGACAGATGCTTCTATTCATTTTCTTTTTAGCCCGGAGATTGTGGAGAAGTGTTAGAGAAATGAAAAGTTTCTTCAATTTCTCATGTCTACTTCTAACAAGCAAGGAGACATAGATTCACCACTCTCTTTATCTAACCTCATGGGGCTTCAAAATTTGGATCATGGTGCACCCATGTTGTTCGAAGGATCATTTGAAAATAAGATTTACGTCTATAATTTCTCTTAGTTTGGTGTTCCACATACAATGATGGGTGGCAAGGATGCAAGTTATTATTTGTTGATATCAGCTTACCTGAATAGAAAAGTTCTATCAATAAACTCAGAAGAAGATATTCAAGACCTTCTTTCAGTCTTGTCTGAGTTCTACATGCCTAAAAACTTGGTTAATTACGACAGGCACACGATACTAGTTCCATACTTTGACCGGTAATAATTTCTTTACTTCATTTTGCCTCTAGTCTCATATTTCTTTCACTTATATTGTTCACATTGATAATGCATTTTAGACAATTAATTCATTGTAACTATGATTCTTGTTTTCTGTTAATTAATGGTTTTTAAATATCTTGATATTCCGAAGAATTTTCATTAGGGCTTTCTCAGACATTTTAATTTGTGGTCTATACTCACTATTTCAATACAAAAAAGAAATAGGATTCTAATATTCGCCCTTGGCGCCGTGTTATGGATATAAGTTAAGCTTCATTGTCAAAAGATGCATTTCCTATGATAAAAGTTCCTGTGCAAATAATATCATGCCATTTGGTCAGTTTATTGTATTTTAGCTGGTAATAAGTCCATACTGATTGTTGTCTTTAGTAAGTTATTGCTTCCAATTGTATGCATATGCCAAAGCTCTTCAGGGAAAAAATGTCTTGCTTTATTTGATCAAGGATTTATCATAATTTATGAAAAAATCCCGCAGTATCTTTAAAACATATTTTGTGGCTCTTGTTTGCACTCTGGCTCTCATGATTGAATCAAATGGAGAAGTAAGATCCATATCCCGCAATCCTTAATTTTTTGGTATGATGACACTGATAGTAGCTACTCTATTGCAATTGATTCTTCGTTATCACGATGATTAAATTTCAATACTGACAAGTTATTTTCTCGGTGAAGTTGGCCCTCCCAATGCAACTTTAGGGAAAATATGGAATGATGACTTGTGTTACCTATCAGAAGCATAATATCACACATTAAAACATGATGAAATCTGTTCATCTATTGGGCAGTAGAAATATGTTTATCTTTAATATCTACTTATGTTAATTATTAACTTATTATGGCTTTGGTAGTTATTAGAATACACCAATGAATTTTATTGATTGGGGATGATACTAGAATACATTTATTCATTTTACAAAATTTATTTATTTTTATTTAATCTAACATCACACAAGTGGATAGTATCTGTTAATTTTTTTCCAACACGAAGGCCGGATAAAAGCTATCTAAATATGAATAAAGGCTATAAAATATAGACTATTAATAGTTTTTTTTTTCAATTTTGGGTTTACAATTCTAAGCATTTTATTTTTTTTGAAACGTATACTATTAAATGGTATCATAGGTATTTTATATAAAAAATTAAAACATGGTTGAAACTTGAAAAGACTTTTTATTATTGAGATAATTTATATAAATATATTGATAGACTATTTTTGTTAATTTTAATCTCTATAACTGGATGTTTTTTTCCTAAACGAGCTACTTTCGACCTTATGATCGAGCTGGTTTTGAACTCCCAAACGAACTAGTTTCGAACTTTCAAATGAGTTAGTTTCGAGCTCCCAAACGAGCTGGTTTCAAACTCCTCAAAATTAAACAGTTTACATGTATTCGAGTTCGAGCTGAACTCGAACAACATAAAAAATGTTCGAGTCAATTTCAAGCATATATGTTTAAAATTCGTTTGATCTCTAGTCAAGCTCGAACGAACTTCAGCTGATTGAGGTCATCTTTGGCATTTATTTTAAATACTCTTACCTCTTTGTACTAAACTAGTTTTGGACTTGTTTATGAAATCCCTGAACTAAGTTGGTCTTTACCATTGTTGATTGAGGTCATCTATGGCTATTGTTATAGCTCTAGTTCATAGACCTCTCAAACACGTAGGATTTGGTAGTTGTCTTATGTTTGTGAAGGATAATCGGTGCTATCTATGTATGGAAATAAATAGCCAAATACTAATGTGTGTTATAGTTGAAGAAATGACCAAACATTGGTGGTAGGAGGTTGTTGGGACAAGAGCACTATCAGATTCCAAGAAGTGGAATCGAGCACCGCTGAGGTTGCTCGTGACCGAGCATGGCATGTGATGGTGATCAGTAACCTAGGGCAACTCATCGCGTAGCAAGGAGGTGTTACCGAGCATTGCATGGGGTTTACCGAATAGCTGTGCTCCATCGGCTCCAAATTAACCTTAAGATGTTCGAGCATGACTGAGTAGTGCTGGTTGCTGCTATCGGCATCCACTAGAGAAGTTACCGAGCATGATTGAGCAAAGGTGATCAAGAGTGCTAAGGACCATGATCGAGTAGTTCCGAGCGTATTTATCAATTACATTAGGTAAATAATTGTATGTTTTTTAAAAATAATATATACGTTTTTTTTACAAGCGATAATAATAATTCAATGAGAAACCGTCCATGGCATCCTCTCCATCCAACCCGCCCTCTCTCTCTCTCTTAGGGTTTTCTCCCGACTTCGTTTCGTTTGAGGGAGAGATGATGCGAATCGTGGCACACCCAATTTTCGTGTAATTGCTAGAGTTGGAACCTGTTTTGAGTTTTTCTAATCCTCCGATTTGGAGTTGAAAATTGCGCCGGAGATTGGTTTCTATGGAGAGGATTGACGGCGAAGGTGTTGGTCCAGAATCAAGAGATTTCGAAGCCTTTCCTGCTAGTCTGTTCTTATCTCTTTTTATTTTTTTTTAGGGGAAGCTTATTTTTCGTTTTGGTGTTATTGATTTAGCTATGTTCCGAATGGTTACTGTTTGATCAAGATTTGCTAGATGTGTCGTTCCAATGTCTATTTGATGAAGATTTGGGATTTGTTTTTGTGTGTAACCATGGTTTCAGATGGGGAATACATGGTTATATATTTTGTGTGTAATTAAACAAATTGGTAATTTGGAAGAGAGTTTGGTTTTTTGCTGTCATGCACCTGGAATAAGATGCGTCCATTCCTTATGTAAGCAGTTGGTTTCAAATCTACACTACTATTGTCTTCCAAGTGGCTCTCTTTTTTCATTTCATATTGTTTAATTGTTTTTGTTTCTTGTTTTGATTAGCAGATCCTGCACGTTTTAAATGCTACATAGAAGAAAAAAAACAAGAAAAAAAGAAAACAAGGAACAGCATGCTATAAGCTTCACAAAAAAGAGAGCATGACAACAAAAAGATAAAATAGATAAGGTTCGTTTTCTCCTGAAGAAGGCCATACAGTTTCCAAGGAGTTGCAGCTGTGTTGATGCATTAGAGTTATACTGTAAGTCGTTGACATCAGGGAACACAGGAAACATGGGATTATTGTCCCCAAACATCTTCCTGCAAGCAGAAATACAAGCCATAAGTAAAAAATGTACAGATCATGTTTGTCTTACAAGCAAACATACGCATCCATCTGCAGAGGACTAGACAGAAGAAGTGGACTATGAAACTGTTTCAAGGACCAACAATGTTACTTCTCAGGGATGCTCAGATGGAACCTCCAATTGTAGAAGCTTTCTTTCATAACATAAACTTAAACAACCAAAACCAACAACAACAACAAAAAAACACACGCACACATACACCACCAATCAACAAAATAATAGAGCAACCAAACAAAAAATGCCTACCTTTTGCAGAAAAACCACTCAATAGAACTGAAAAAAGAAGAACATAGAAAGACTTTTGACATGGAAGATGGAGATGGATTTACTTCAAATGCATCAAACATTACATCACAACCAGCAGATAATAAATATAGTATACATACAACAAAAGAACTAACAATAACGTCCACAATTAGAAAAACCACTCAGTATAACAGAAAAACAACTATGGAAGGATTTTTTCAAAATCGGTGGAGAGAGAGGATGACCTGGTGGGATCGTAGACAGTGCTGGGAAGGAGTCGAGGAGAGAGACGGCCTTGAAGTAGAGGTGGGCGGCCAGGGCCACGAAGGTGCCATTGAGGCATGGGTAGTGTACAGAACCACTGACATCCTCCTCACGGCCGCCATCGTCCTCACGGTAACGCCTACGAGGGGATGGCGCGAAACCGGAGATGCTAGAATTATGATGTAATTTGTAATTTTGTGTGTAATGGCATGCGTTGTAAACTTTCCAATCGTATATATATATATATATATATACACTCTAAGTGGACCCCCATTAAGCCTACGAGTTGTGGCAAGATCACAGCGGCCTACGTTAGCCCCGGCTTCCCCTCTAATTTTCTAGGATTTTCTCCTAGGACTATTTTTAGCCATAGCACCGCTGCTACTTTCTGCTCCCACTAGTGAGATTTCGGCCACCAGACCACCACCATTACGTCCACCTCGTGACCAGCTATCTACCTCAGCCCATCTCAGGCACCAGCTCCATCATGTTGGCCGCCGGCAGTGGCATTTTGATAGTCGGATTTACACACTGCCGCTGCCTTTCAGGCCGTTTGCTAACGTCGACGAGCTCCTTTTGGCAAGGTCAATGGCCAGATAGCTTCCCTACACTGAGACCTTCCATTTGAGCCAGCCCTCTGTCGTGGTCGCATTTGCCACCGGAGACGTCTTCACTTCCGGTGGCGTTCGCGTCACTCCCTAGCCATTTTATAGAGAAGCACAGACCCAGTCTGGCCGCCATCGTCATTTTTTGGCAACGGCCACCACTGGCCTGTTCCGCGTGCAGTTCTATACGTGTATGTTTGTTTGCCCACACCCATATCCGTGTCCACGACCTAGCCAGCCCATTTAGCTCAACCGAAGTAGGGTTGCTAATTGAGCGAGCCAGCTCGTGAGCATTTAGCGTTCGGCTCGGCTTGACTCGACTCGAAACTCGATATTTAAATGCTCGACTCGAACTCGACTCGAACTCGAATCTTACGAGCCGAGCTTGAGCAAGGTCGTGTTCGACTCGACTCGACTCGGTTGTAACTCGAACTCGAACTCGACTCGTAGTTCGACTCGAACTCGACTCGATAAAATAATATAATAATATAGTCTTTATATTATATATATATATATATATATATATATATATATATATATGAAATATAATAACAAAGAAGCAAGATAGTTGAGATGGTAAGTATTCACCTTGATGACTTCAAGGTTGAGGGTTCAAACCACATTGGCCTCACTTTCACTTTTTTTAAGTGAGGTACTTTTGACTTTTAATCGAGCTGGTTTCGAGCTAACGAACGAGCTGGCGAACGAGCTCACAAAAATAAACAGTTTAAGTATATTCGAGCTCGAGTCGAGCTCGAACACATAAAAGATATTCGAGTCGAACTCGAACATGTATGTCCAAAACTCGTTCGATCTCGAGTCGAGTTCGAACGAGTTTCGAACTATTCGAGCCGAGTTCGAACACATGTTGAGCTCGGCTCGCTCGCTCAATTAGCACCTCTAAACCGAAGTAGCTTAACCTGTACTCAGTTGACTCGACCCATGGAGATTGGATGCAAAGACACGAGATAAGGGTGACCACTTAGCAGCCGCCGTATGATCATCAAGGACTTTACCAAGCGCTGCTGGGGAGAGGGTCCATGATCCAACTCTGGATAGTTTGGTCCAGTTTGTCCCAAGTAGAGTAGAAGGGGGACAAAGGGGATGGCTTGGGGATGGTACCATCGCTGAAGCCAATAAGGCCTTGGCTGCTGGTAACAGGTAAGAGCTAAGCTCTCCACAAAAGGAAATTGGTGCGATCCAATTTCAAAGTGACAGAGTGGGTAATATTTGTGATGGTGACACGGAAAACACCAATATCAGGACCAAGACCAAAACAAGCTCCAGAGGATGATGGCGCTTGTGTGGATGGCTAGGAGTTGAAGGAGGTGGTAGACATGTCGGTATCCAGGGATTAGTCTGATATCATGTTAGATAAGCCTCAATCTTTATCGATGTTAAGTATTACAATATGTAGGTTACATGCGAAGAGTTTGTTCCTGATTTTGATACTACAATATCTGATGTATGGTTACAACAAATACAACGTTGTTGCTAACACCTTGGAGAAGATAAGGTGGAGGTTGCATGATCCTTGGAGTTAGAATGATCACAACCAGCGTAAGAACATTGGTTAGCCGACAGGTTTGACTTGGAAGGTTCAACACTGCCCTGCTGGAGTTGAGAAGAGAAGCACTGCCACTGGACTCGAGGCCTTGCCGAGGAGTACGTTGCTGATCGCTCTCTACCTCCTTTTTTCCTCATTGCCGCTGCTACTTTGCCACCTTGGAGTGCTGCTGTTCGTGTCAAGGAAAGAGCCGAAGCTTTGCCGACGTGTTCCCGCCTGAGGTTTTCCGCCGTCCTGACGAGACCAGCTTTGCTGCCATTGGAGATGAGCCAAACCAAGGCTTGGATACTTGCTGCTCACCCCCTGCGTCGATGCCTCCTTGCCTTGGAGTGCTAGAGGCCTTGACCCCCTCCACCCCTGCCCTGCTCGATCGTTGGCCGCAAATTAGAGAGGTGAAGCCTTCTCACTGGTGTGTACAGCGACCCTAGAGCTGCAGGGAAGCCGGGGGCTGCGCCATGGAACCTTGCCGTCCATTTGTTGCCCCGTCACTGTGAAGAGCTGCCAAGGAAAAGCTGCTGCTGATAAGTTCTTGGAGCCCAAAAGCCTTGCAGGAGGTACACTGCCATCCCATTGCCTTGCAGGAGTTTTCATTGACAGTGGCTGCCAAGGAAAAGCCACTGCCCCGGATCTCACATGGAGACCGGCGTGGAACCTGGTAAAAATTCTCTGGCGTGCTTTTTTTATTTATTTGATTTTCGTCCACTCGCGTGATATTCACAGGGAATAGACCCGAACCATTTGATTCAATAACTTCAACTCTTTATTTGTTTGAGCTTCCGGCCGATGGAGCGCTCGTTGCTCGAACAAGACATTCAGTGACATCGTATCAAAAGTTTGATTTTATATATTATATAATAGTCGTTAACCTGCTTGATGTGCAGTGGTATATGATTTTTTGTTATTTATTATTTTTTTATTTGTTTATTTTCAAGTGATTTAGATTTTAACATAAATGTAAAATTAATTCAAATATAATGTATATTTTAATAAAAAAATTTTCTACAATATTTATTTATATTGCTTGATTTGTTTTGTAATAGATATTGTTATTATAGTCTCGTATATTATATTTATTTTTAAAAATTTTAATAGATTAGTATTTTATTTGATATTCATAAATTTGTTAATTTCATAAATATACTTAATCACTTAAGAAAATTTAGGACAGGGTTTGATTTTAGATGATTTGGATTTCCTACTTCTAATTTTAATAATGAAAGGTAAATTTGTATCTTACGCAAATATATAAAATTGGGGACTTTTAATATGATTTTTCCACGTGTCCTTTATTTTCTATTAATACAAATTTTACTTTTCTATTATAATTAGGATTTGTTTCGAATTCTTTAATATTTTTTTACAATTTGTTTAGATTTTTATTATAATTAAAATTTATTTTAAACTTTGTTATAATTACAACTTGTTTTGATTTCTATTGTAATTAGGATTTGTTTCGAATCCTTTAGCGGCAGTGAATCACGCGACGAAATAACTAGTTTATTTATATAAATAAGAAATAAAGAATCATATAATAAAACAGTTAAAAGATGCATGACAAATCTTAAATAAACTAAAATTTTTGTAAATAGTAAATAAAGGGGTAATATTATAAAATATTTAAAGGATATGTGACAATACCATATTAAAAGAAGGTTAAATTTATATCTAATTTAATTTATGAATAAGAAATAAAGAATAATATTATAAAATAATTAAAAATTACATGAGAAATCCTAATTAAATTAAAACTTGAGTAATATTGTAAAATATTTAAGGGAAACACGGGAGTATCTTTCTTAATTAAAAGTGTTTGGTTTTATATATTAATATAAATATTGATATAGACAGATATAAATCCATAATTAGTTTTGTGTCTTTTTCTAAATAGAAAAGGTTATCTTCGTCGTGAATCCCATTAGACGTCGGAATACATGGATTTCCTGCAACTCCTGCCCCAAGACCTCGTATTCTACCACATCCTCAAGCGCTTGGATTTCACCAGCAGGCTTCGCGCCGCCGCCGTTTGCCGCACCTGGAGGCGCATCTCCCTCGCGGCTCCCTCCATGGCCGACATGCCATGGATCTGGTTCACCTGGGAGGGCAAACCGACTTCGGTGAAGAAGCAGTTCCTCCGCAACCTCAGAGCCACCAAAGAAGCCGCTTACAGTTGTCGAGGCCCGTATTTGACGTTGTTGACGTCGGAACAGTCGACGAAGAAGAAACCAAAATACATAATATACAGCCCCTTCAATGCCGATATCTTTCCACTTCCGTGCACGATTCGTGACAAGAAGGGATCGAGACATCCCGTGAAGTGGTTGGTTAGCACCCAACTCTCATCCGACCCACCCAACTGCATGGTTGCGGCGCTGGACTGTGATCATAGACTCGACGTTTGCCGGCCCGGGGACCGTGACTGGGTGAAAGGGCCGAAAACGTTCCAATGCGTGTCTGACATGACATTCTACAAAGGCGAGCTTTATTGCATCGACAGAGATGAAATCGTGGCGTTTGACATCGGATATGTCCATGGCAATGACAACGATTATGCCCGAGGGCGGGAGGTTTTAGTCCATCGGGACAAGGAGTGGTGTAGGAGAAATAAAGATGGAGACCAATACGTAGAGGAGTACCTAGTGGAGTCTGGTGGGGATCTTTTGCCAGTCCTGCATTCTGATTTGAGGAAACATTGTTACGATAACAAGATCACATTCACAGTCTACACAGTGGATCAGGAAAAAGGGATGTTGGTGAGAGTAGATAACTTGGGTGATCGGATGTTGTTTGTCCAACGAGGTTGCTCCCAGTCATGGTCTGCGCCGGAGCCGGCATCAGACAATTTTTTCCCTAATATAATTGCATCTATTTTGCTGCTTACATGCACTTCGAGAAGAAGTTTCGCGTTGGGAAGCTCCGACTTGGGTCAAGTTTTTGCGAGCTTCAATCTATACGTGGCTTCCGTTCGCATATTCAAACTCCGATGTATCCAGATTGAGAAGCCCGCACGATGCCTCCATTATATTACGTCAGGGATACACTCTAATTTTATAAATAATAATCAAAGATGTCACCGCATATATAGAATAAAATTTAATTATATATATATATATATATATTTAATTAAATAATTAAATAGTCTCTAATAATTTAATATTTTAAATATAGATTGTGATGGAATTCAAAGATATAACTTATTTAAATGAAAAAATAAATTATAATTATTAAAATTTTTTATTATTATTTTTTAAGACAATCAGAAAAATTCTTATTAATAAGAAGTTAGAAGTTAATTTTAGTCGCATTTGAACCCATGACCCTTTACAAGAAGTATTTTTAATTTAATTTTTTTTATTATAATTGGCTGATTTTCCTACTTTTAATCTCTTTCTAGTATTAAGTTCTCATTTTATTAATAAGAGTAGAAGTAAATTTGATTGTTTTAAATAATTTTTAGTTATTTATTATTTTTATATTCGTCTATTTTTTAAGTGATTTAGATTTTAACGTAAATTTAAATTGACATCAAATATAACTTTTCTATAATATTTATTTATATTACTTGATTTGTTTTATATTAGATATTTATTTGTAATTGACTTGTTTATTATATTTATTTTTTAAAATCTTAATATATTATTATTTTATTTGATATTCATAAATTTGTTAATTTCATAAATATAATTAATTACTTAAGAAGTTTAGAACATGGTTTGATTTTAGATGATTTAGATTTGCTACTTTTAATTTTAATAATGAAAGGTAAATTTGTAATTTAATTTACTTCTATGAATAAAATATTAAGAATAATATCATAGAATAGTTAAAAGATACATATGTGACAAATTTAAATTAAACTAAATTTTTTACAAATAGGAACTAAAAAGGTAACATTGTAAAATATTTAAAGGACATGTGGTAATGCCATATTAAAAATTGATAAGTTTGTATTTAATTTACTTTTAGGAATATGAAATAAAGAATAATATCATACAATATTGAAAGATACGCGACAAATCATAATTAAACTAAAACTTTTGAAAACAACAAATAAAGGTTACATTAAAAAATATTTAAAGAACACGCGGTAGCACCACATTAAAAGTCATCAATTTTATATATTAATATGTATAGATTAGTCGTTTGTTCATGTGACGCATAGCATTAGATGATTTTTAGTTATTTATTATTTTTTATTTAACTATTTTTAAGGAATCTAAATTGACTAAAAATATACACTTTAATTAAAAGTTTTCTTATAACATTTATTTGTATTATTTGGTCAGTATTAATTAGTCAATATTATTAATTTGTCTTATGCATTATTATTTATTAATTAGCCAACATTATTAAATTGTTAATTTCAAAATTTAACTTACATAAGAATTGTTAAACTTAGAATCAGGGTATAATTTTAGACAATTTAGATTTTATGGTTCTACTTGTAATAATAACATGGTAAAATTATACTGTAATTTACTTTCATTAATAAAAATAATAAATAATATTATTAAATAGTTAAAGGATCCGTGACAAGCTAATAATTTTATAAATAAAAAATAAAGGGCAATATTATAAAATACTTAAAGAACATGTGACGTACTATATTAAAAGTCGTTAGTTTTATATAATAGTATAGATATTTAAATAATAAAATGAACTTTAGTGGTATGGTAATTTAAATATGGTCTAGATTTTAAAGATAAATTTTACTTGAATATAATATATATTTACCCATGTCTTAAAACATCAAATTTTGGTTAAAAAATACATAGCCAAATCAGATGCATTCACTTGCAATTCAATAAGGGGGCTGTCGTGCAAACTTCTGATTTTTGAGCTGAAGCATGTATAGAATTCATTTAAGTTGAGTCAACGACCCGATTTGGAAGGTTTGGAAAATATTTGAGTCAACACACGGCAGAAATGGACGGTCGTCCATGAATGGTGGGGCATTCATTGACTCATCGAACATAATTTAGATATCTTGTGTCACAACGCAAAATAAACCCGACAAGGACTCTATTAAGAATTAATTATCTAAAATATATTGTGCTCGTTTTATACACCTTTTTATGTTCAAAATCACGATAACGCAAAGAAGAAATGCAATTTGATTACATCACATTTAAGACTTATCAAGAATTTCAATCAATATATTTCACATATGATCATTTAAGCATGAATAATCCTTTACACCCAAGTTACCCATGTCTCATAACATCAAATTTTGGCTCATAAATACAAAACAAAATCAGATGCATTCACACAATTATATAACAATTTAGATCGAAAAGCAGGTGCATGAAAAAGGATCGTGAATTGCGGCCAAAGGGGACCGACGACCGTAGTGTAAAATTCTGGGTTTTGAGCTAAGTCATGGATAGAACATTCACTAAGTTGAGTAGAGGGCAATACTCCCATCGCCCTGATTTCAAGGGTTTAAAATATTTTGTTTGTAAAATTTAAGTTCCATTATGCTGTCTCTAATGTCATCCATGGCTCTATGTTTGTTTTCCTTTCGAAAACCATTCTTATGATCTGAGACAAAAAATGAACTAACAAAGCATTACAATTGTAAAAATGACAAATTATTATGCCAATTTCTCAAGCACTCCAGAATGTAGTACCTCTTGGAAACGAACGTTTGCATAGAGCTATGACACTGCTCACATCAACAACCACATGAGAGAACAAGTCTGCCAAGTTAGGCATATATTTCTGCAGCACAATATATCACTGTTAGAAATTTCTAGCGGTAATATGGATCGAATCAGTTATATAGGACGGAATAAAAAATGGGCAAACAATATAAATAGAAGTAAGAAAAATAAAGAGAAAGTAAATGCATTTTCACACCTTCAGAAATAGACGATCCACATAAACCGAGTTTCCAGCAAGAAGATGCTTATGCTCTGTACCCAAATGTTTTGTTACAAAATTCAAAACCGACAAAACCACAATTAAGAATGTCGGGCAAATCTGACTCCATTTTCTTCCTACATATATAAAGGTACCATCATCCCCCATATTTTACATGGTCTATAATGGAGTTGAATGGAGGAATAGGATCCATGTCCCTGACCTCAACTATTAGGATTATGTGGATGATGATGATAATGAAACATCCTAAACACTAACACAGGCGATTTTGCTCCATCTTATAATTGTGAGTTGTCATAGACTTGCACATTTAGTTAGTCTTGGTTAACAGTAGTTCTCACTTCAACTAGCTTCATATGTCTAGGCCTTTACAATTGATCCTGCAAAATTGACTAAGTAATACTAGAAACTTATCCTGTACAGGGAACCCTAAAATTGACTAAGCTAATACCAAAACCTTATCTAAATGGTAGTTAGAATAATTGATTACAACACAAACTTATAAACTATTTCTGGGAGGAAGCAACAAAATAAAGAGATAACTGAAAGTGAGAATTGTTCTTATAATTGATCATTAATGCTGTTCACTGTTATTTTTTTCCCAAACTTTTAATTGCCCGTATACCTAGTGGCATTTTATATGGTTGCATAAAACAAAAAAAATCTGCTCATCAAATTTATTTAAAAAATCTAAAATTTATAAAGAAAAAAACTAGTTCTCAGCAACTTTTTCAGTCACCTTGCCTTGGAGAACCTTTTCTGTCAAGCCTAAAAATATGCATAATTCAAGCAACACTCATACTCGTACACAAAATAAATACAGTCCCACATTACATTAAACACAATCGAGTATCCTGTCATATGCATTTAGAGTAAGTATAAAACATACTGCTAGCTCCATGATGATCTTGGCACCATGCACCCATTTTATCCAGAAACTTTTTACTTTGATGAATAATCACATCTGGACCCTAAGCAACATAGTTCACGTTAGCACATAAGAAAAGTACTGATGCTTTAAGTTAAGGAAGTGAGATAAGTAAATAAGGATCATAGATGGTCACCTCTATAGAGTTTGTCAAGTTTCCATCTGTAATTATACAAGCAATCTCTAATATTCGATCAATACATCCAAACCTGAAAAAGCACAGAGTATACGATAACAATCATGTTTCAAGACTGGTCCTACACAAATACTATTCAAGAATGTAGTTCTTCTAAACATTTATATATGATATAATTCAGGTTTGAAGAGGGTTCTTACATGTAAAAATTGAGAAGAAAAGACAAAAACTTGAAGTACTATAAACACAAAATGAACACTTCCGGAACATTTCCAGGCAACATACACCAGTTTAATTTAATGAAGAAGAAAATAATTGTGACTGCCGTCTCTAATACAAAACAACGTTGGATATCCAGTATTTCCATCTAATTTAACATAATGTTCTCGATTATTAGCAGAAACTTTAAATTAAAATTTCAAGTGATTTACATAAATCTTACATAATTGTAATATTGTTGTCATAGAAGTGCAGATTGGAAGCCGCAGACCTTAAAAAGGTCAACTAGACAGACTACAGGTAAACAATAGATCCAAGAATGAAAAAGTTTATTAGAAACAGGACTCACTTCTCTCACACAACATTTGTAGCCTACCATCTCTCTTTAATAGTATACATACAACTTCCCCAACAACCGGTAAGACACTTTCTCAAAGGAGTAATTCAACGTTAAATATGGTAGAACCATTAACTACTAAATATCCTGAATAGAAACCAGTATTTTTAAAAGAACTACCAGAAAAACGGCCATAAGCTGAAAGAGAGCCGATTCGCAGCTCTTTACCTGTCATTTCTAAGTCGATCCATACAAGTGGGTTCCTGTAGGCACAAGTAGGTTCAGACTTGCTTTGTTGCATTTTTGCCTTCTTTTCTGCTCTCTCTAACAGACTGAATTCTTTATTTCCGGCCTCACTCTTAGCTATATTGACAGAAAAATGTAAATTAACTCTAGATGCAGTAAGATCAGGTAAGATTTATAGCCTAGAGTTTCTGAAAGTATACTTCACTTCTCCAGTAAAGGAAATGAGACAAAATTATTTACAAGAAATTCAGCAACATTTGATCAAAATCTACCAAAGTTAATCTATCAATTCCTCCATACAGAACACACAAAAAGCACCAAAACTCAAATATGATGAGTAAGCAAACAGATAAACTCATTGTATATACACATTTGGTGGCAATAACACATAATTTGATCCGCAGACACACAGCAAGAAGCACAAAAATGCACACCAGTTTCATCATCTTCCACAAATTCAACTACTTTTCATCAGCACCCAATGAAGCAAGCTATCATTCTCACCACTTAATCAATGAAATATGAAAAGGTTTAAGCATATTCACGCATGTTGAGTTTATCTATCTGCATAAGCGTATCATCATAACACTGTTAGTCACAATGCATAAGAAGCATAATATGCAAAAAAATCAACATCTGCACCGATTCATCAACACCCAATGAAGAAATCCATCAACCTCAATATTTAACTCATCCAAATAACTTGAAAACAGCTAAAACCAATCTCATTGACACAAAATATGATCCACAGACTCAAACGTGAGAAACATAATACGCAAAAAAATCATCATCTTGCACAAGTTCAATTAATTTTCATCAACATCCAGTGAACCAATCCATAATTCGAAATATTTAATCCACCGTCTAAAGAAAAAGTAATCCGTCATTCTACATATTTAATGCACCAAATGACTTGCAGACAACTATAACTCACAGAATACGATCCGCAAACACAATTCTAAGCAGCATAATAAGAAAAATTGACATCATATTCCCAAATTCAACTGTTTTTCATCAAAACCAATGAACCAATCAATTAATTCCGCCATTTTCAACCAAAAAGAAAAAATTTAAAAAATGCAAAAAAAATCAACCTGAGCTCGATGGCTCCTCAACGCCCTTAGCAGCGACATTTGAAGAGCCAAGCTGCGGCGGCACTTGCGACCTGGTCCTTATCGTCGCCATCGTCCAAATTCAACACAGAAAAAGCGCTCGAGAAAGATTCACCACCCCAGACAAGCTGCTGCGATCACCCGACATGGGAAATCGAGCGCGGGCAGTGCAAAGATCGAAGCTTTTACCAGTCTCATCTACCAAAAATCGAAGCTTTTCTTGCAAGAATTGGTGTAAGATCGAATGGTAACGGCAAGGGGTTTGGGGGAGGGAGAAGGGGATTGGAGAAAATTTTGTTTAAATTAGAATATTATAATTATTTTTATTTAATTAAATCCATATTCTATAAGAATACTTTAAACTGATTACTTAAAAATAAAAATAAAATAAAATTTAATATTAAATATAAAGACAATTAATAGAAAATATTATCTTTTCATTAGAAAAATTATTAAATATTACGCACATTTATGTCATATACATAAAAAATGAATAAATCCAACAAATATGAGAAAAACAAATATTATTGTTAACCTAGGAAAATTACTAGTAGAAAACCCAAGACAAGTTTTGTCAAAAAAATCCGCACTTGATTTTTTGGTTAAGTGCGGATTTTTAAGCCAAGAAGAATATGTAATAAAGATATATTACAAAGTTCTTAATTAAATTAGGCTAACGAGATTTTATTTGTTATATTAATAATGCTTCTGAATTGATTTCTCATGTTTTATTTCATAATATTTAATATTTAATTTAAATATTTAATATATAACTGAATCTAGTTCCAGTTAAATATAAATTTACTGGGACAAAACTAATTTACATATGGATAGAATATCTATATAAAAACCCATCTTTCTGTATATTTCCTCTGAGGAAGCTACACCAAAAAAGAGTAAATAATATCAACTAAATTAAGTAAATAGTAGCGGAAATATTTCACTTTGAAGGTGCAGATCTCAATTTGAGTTTGAGCTTCAAGTATCTGAATAATAAAAAATATTTGAATAATATAAGTTTTTTAGCATATTGGATTTTTGCATTAAATTTAGCTTTGAGTATTAATAGTGTATCACTAATAGAAATCATTATATATACAAACTTATCTAGTAGAATTTGACCGTCTTATCACACATAATTTTGGAATTTTAGATTTAATTTCACGCAAATTCACAATTGAAGTAAAATATATATATATTAAATCATCTCCATGGCATACTGTTCAAAGAAGATAAGGAAAAAATGAAGTAAAAAGTGCCGCAAAGAAACCATTTGTGCACTGTATAATAGCAAATAAAAACCTATCTATATCATGTCCTGTCTAAATTCAACTATGTGATTTGAAGAAGCCGATAAGAGGCTCATCAACAAGGTTTTGGCATTGGTGCCCATAACCAAATTTGCATGAGCATAACTGGGTATGTATTGTTGAACCGTCTTGTCTCCTTGATGACCTACAAGGCTTTCAAAGAGATGTATCAGTGTCGGCAACATCAGCAAGAGTATACTCTTTATTGGGCCCCAAAAGAACTTGTAATAGGCATCATAGGTTTCTCTTAATTTAAAAGCTAGTTCAAAAAATAAAATTTTCTCATTGGCCTATATATAACTTACCAATGCCCTTAAAGCTTCCCCACTAGTGTATATACAACTTACCAACACCCTCTACGGCAATGTGAGATAAATCCAATAACTCCATCTATTCCAATATGGGATAAACCCAACAACTCTCCTTTCACATATCGCCTGATCTCGAAATCATTATCGTCTGACATCTCACTTTTATTGAGGCCCAAAACATCATCGTTTGGTAATCTCACTTTTATTGAGCCCTTTGGGCCTCACAAAAAGATAAACTAACAACTCCCCTTCATACATTGGGCAATTCCAAAATCATTATCATTTTATAATCTCACTTTCATTGGGGCCCGAAACATCATCGTCTGGCAATCTCACTTTTATTGGGGCCCAAAACATCATTGTCTAGCAATCTCACTTTCATTGAGCCCTTCGGGCCCTATAAAAGGTTCATTGGGGCCCAAAATATCATCGTCTAGTAATCTCACTTTCATTGGGCCCTTCGGGCCTTACAAAGATTTATTAGGGCCCAAAACATCATCGTCTGACAATCGCACTTTCATTGGGCTCTTCTGCAAACTCCCCATCATCAGGTGGAACCCATAAATGAAACTTGCTTAGTCAAAGTGATGTCTTAGTCCAAGTGGGGATAGCATTTCTCTTCTACATGTTCATGGAGTTTTGAAAAATCCAAACATCTTGAAGATAGATATAAAGGTAGGAAATTGTTGAACGAATCACACTCTTTCGTATATGTCAGGAGACCATTGATGAAAAGGGGTTAGGGAAAGGTTGAACCCAATTCCTACGGTATTCCTATAGTGATGAATATAAGCGCAATTGAAATTCCTAAGGAGTCGTACATTTGTGTATTGATAAGACCATCACTAGTTCTTGGAGCTCGATCTCTCCCCTAGATGCACAATTGAAATTCTTGTGTAGTTGTACATTTGTGTATTGATAAGACCATTCACTATTTCTTGAAGCTCGATCTCTCCCAAGATGAACCATAAAGCCAAGAGAAACCATGAACCAGAATAGAAGAACTTGCCCCACCTATGAGTAAATATTTCAGTAGTAGCCTCATTAGACCATACATCTCGAACCAAAATAGAAGAGCTCACCCCACCCATGAGCAAATATTTTGTTGTAGCCTTATTAGACCAGTACATCTCTCGTGGTATATCCAGATAATAGGTAGGAACAATAGCCTCATTAGACCAAATAATAGGTAGGAGCAATAGCCTCATTAGACCATACATCTCAAACAAGAATAGAAGAGTTTGCCCCACCCATGAGTAAATATTTCCTAGTAGCCTCGTTAGATTGTACATCTTTCTTGGTATATCCAGATAATAGGTATGAGTAGGAGCTAGATAATAGGTAGGAGCAGGAGTAGTAGCCTCATTAGACTGTAGGTAAGAGTAGGAGTCAGATAATAAATAGGAGCAAGAGCAGTAGCCTCATTAGACCATACATCTCTCTTGGTATATCGAGATAATAGGTAGGAACATAAACTAGAGCCAGATAATAGGTAGGAGCAAGAGCAGTAGCTTCATTAGCAAGAGTAGTAGCCTCATGGTAGGCGTCACAGGTTTAGCTGGTGGGACGATCGGGAGCTAGGGTTTGGCGGTTGTCCCTAGATAATCCCGCGCCCAATGCGGATAATCGGTGTTATTCGTGTGGTGGAACAACCTACCCGAGCAGACATCAGAGTTGACGGGCAATTGGGGAACCAACGGGTGCAGTCGGTTCCGAACATGGGCAAGTCCAGGAGCATGTCGGTCGTGATCAAATGCAGACTCAGCATGACCAAGCCGGGTTTGAGGTTGATCGAGGGCATCGGGATCCAAGTGAGTTGGGAGCCGGCGTTGTGTTCTGGAGCTGCTGAGTTGTTGGATCGGAACATGGGCTAGGTGCACCAGGGGTATTGGAACTCCAAGAGTTTGGGATGACGTCACAGGGCTACTCTGGTCCATTGATGAAATAACCCAAAGGTCAAGGGCAGATCTGGACTCATTCTTGTTGGTGACGTGTTTGGTGAAATCTGGTTCGTTGATGTGTTGATGAACGTCCAGGATCAAGCATTGGGTCATGCCTCAATTGTCCAAGCCAAGTCTATAAATAGGGACCTTCATTTGGTGGTGAAGGTAGAGAAGAACAAATCAGATCAAGAGTGATCAAGTGTGGGTGAGTGCCTCCCTGCGTGGAGAAGTGAGGTAGTGTCGGGTAAAGGGGATTGCCGGTGTGTGGCTGCAACCAGCCTTGGTCGGGGCCAAGTGCTGGGCACACCCGGTAAGCTGTCGGTGCAGCGTTGTCCACCTGTGACCGAACCACCCAGTTCTATTCCAGCAGCCTCGAGCCTGCGTGCCGAGTGCTGGGGAAGTCCTGTCGAGTGTGTGTGTCGAGAGGCCAAGTCCGTGGGTTGTGTCCACGACTTGCTGGTAGTCCAAGGGGGATTGGATTACTATTCCTTGTATTCATACTAGTAGAATATAGGTTGGACTTAAGTCCGTAAAACAACTGTGTGTACGTTGGATTTGGTTACCGAGTGCTGGTCGGGTGATTCCTTCGGCCAGGGCGTGCCGGCCGTGTGTGGGTGAGCCGGGACAGGAACGTGCAACAGGACCTTGGTGTTCGAGCAGCCTGTCCGAGTAGGACCAAGCTGTGTTCGAGTAGTGTCCAATCTTGTGTTCGTGAACCGGGCACTTGTCCGGTTGTGTGCGAAGTGGGTGTCCAGTAGGGGGCTGTGCAGTATTCCGCACCTTGCACAGTGCTGTAGGCTGGTGATTCCGAGGAGGAAACACGCCGCACGAGGGACGATTAGGGCGAAAAATAAAACCCTAAATCCGACCTTGTGACAAAGGTATCAGAGCTCGGATCTTCGGTGAAAACCGAGGGCTTCGCGAGACACAACCTTTCTTTCTGAGAGAAAGACTCCACAATTCTTACCCGGAGGATGGACACGAGACTGACGAGGCTGGAGACATTGGTGGGCAGACCTACCAACGAAGATGAGGGATCTATCTTCGACCGATTGCAAGTGATCAATGAAGGGATGGCAGAATTAAACACTCGGGTAAGCAACATACCCGGATCCAGCCAAGTCAAAGATGAGTTAGCGGAGGGGCTCATGGGCGAGTTCCAGGATGTGTTGCAAGGCGTGATTGCTGATATCTCGTTGATAAAGCAAGTCTTAGCCAGTTATCCTCAACCAGGAGTGGTTGACCGCGCAGCCGAAGAAAGCTCTATCCCGGGGAGGCTCAAGGTGCCAGAGCCGAAGAAATTCGAAGGAACTAGATCGGCCAAGGATCTAGAGAATTTCATTTGGGATATGCAAGAGTACTTTGTTGCTGCAAATATACCTGAAGATCGCCAAGTTTCAATGGCCAGTATGTTCCTGTCGGGGGATGCCAAGTTATGGTATCGAACGCGCACCGAGGAGGATGAGAGTGCTGGCCGACCCCGAATAGAAACTTGGGAATTCCTGAGACGGGAACTTCGGGAGCAATTCTTGCCCACAAACACAACGTGGATGGCAAGAGATCGACTTAAAAGTTGAGACAAACAGGTACGGTTCGAGATTATGTCAAGGAGTTCAGTTCCTGTCTTCTAGACATCAAAAACATGTCGGAAGAAGACAAGTTGTTTAATTTTATTACTGGGTTACAACCATGGGCTCAGACGGAGCTGAGACGAGCAGAAAGTCCAGGATTTGCCTGCGGCTTTGGTGGCCGCTGACGCTCTTGTGGATTACAAGCCTACCGGAACCATGCAAGACGCCGATTCTAGTAGGAAATTCCAAGGAGGCAAGGGTCGAGGCAACGGTCGGGAGGGTGAAAAGAAGCCATTCCGGAGACCGCAACCAAAGAGGAAAGGTGGACCTTTCAAGGCGGGCACTTCATCCAACTGGAAGAACGAGGGAACGCAGTCCGGATGCTTTATCTGCAACGGACCGCACCGGGCAAGGGATTGTCCGAACAAAGCCAAAGTGAATGCCATGGTGAAAGCGGAGAACCCAGATCAGGAAGAAGAGGTGCTT
>JAURVB010003098.1:0-12003 GCA_033002965.1 Piper betle | reverse complement strand
TGTTGATGGACTATGTTATGGTGATATCTTTTAAGTGTTTCTATCTGAACTATTAGATCCTTGCTTTGATTTGGCTTTTCTGGTTGTATAATTGGGAATTTTGGATCAATAAATGGTTCACTATTGGAGATTTTCTGTAGATTTGGGGTAGATTTTGTCTCAGTTTTCACGAAAAATTTTGGGAAATGAGGAGATAAAACTTAGAATCCACCAAAGCTTCATTTTTTCATTCATCAAAATCTAATGTTTATAATGATGAAAGACTCGTATATATAGCCTAACAAAACTACCTAATAAAAATGACGACAAAGAATCATTCCAATGAATAATTCCTGCAAAAAGGTGCACAGTTTTCTATTACCCTCCCCTCAAGTATTTTTAATTTACTTAATCAGAATGCAGAACAGAGTAATAAGCATAGCTTTGAATTTAAATCATTATATTATAGAACCTCAACATGATAATATATGCCAACTATATATATGAATTATACATTAAAACAACTTTTTCCAAAAATTATCACAGCTATGAAGTGTTTACCTGTGGTGGTTTGGAACCCATTTCTATATCTTCGTACCAAACACCCACCGGCACCGCTACAACAGAAAAGCGATGATTGACATTTGCCGAGTATGCTAATTTTGATAAAATCAATGAGCTTCCGAAGCCGTCCAAAGCAGCCTTCTTCGTTCTGATTGCTTGCAAGTTCGGCCACAAAAATGTCTTTTTGCCTCACAATTGTCTCAAAAATGAACTTTGAATGGATACCAGTCCTGATTCCGGCCTCACATAATGCATTGGTTGTCTGTCCATCATTGCTATTGCTGTTTAACAGAACCAAAGCTCCAATCACAGCAAATTCTCCCCTTACATGGGTCGCATTTTGTTGGAATGGGCCAAATTTGCCACTCTTATAGAAAGAAAGCACTTTTTTCTACTTTATCCTGTGCCTCTCCCTTAGTTTCATCGGATTAAAAAATTATTATTATTATTATTATTATTGTTATTTGTCAAAATAATAATATTATTATTTTATTGCATATTTAAGTCTACCCAATTTAATTCAAATTCTTGAGTGTGATAAGTTTGAGTAAAAAATTCTGAGATAACTTTAATTAAATAATAAGAGCTAGTTGATATTTACTCGGTATGATAAATATATATATGGACGTCCAAATGTTTGATTCAAAATATTGATTATGTGTTTCATCAAGTGAATTTGATAATAACTTGCCCAATAGTTCCAAATCAGGATTAAATTGTGTAAAAGTTTGATATCTACAATAAAATTGGGATTTGGAATTTGTCTAAAGTTCTAAATGTTTGTGAATTGTGATATAATTTGATTGCCAATTTTGACAAAAAATAAGCAATAGGACTGACTATGGAGAAAATTTTTATTATAATTGGGTCGCTACCTTTTGCACATTCAAGTCCACCATATGTGCATGAGGCCAAATACAATAAAGCAATAAGCGAAAGCCCACTACTCTACTATTATATTTTTATACAGCATTTGTGTCATTTTAAAGAAAGATAAAGTACCCTTTATTTGATAATTTTTCCCAGATTTTATTTTAAAAGGTTTTCTATGACTGTGACAATAAAACTTATGATCATAAAGACAATCTAAATCTTTTAGTTAAAAAAGAGGTTATCGGTGACCAAATTTGGCTATCCCCAAACTAGATATAGTCAAGGGTGGCCATATCTGGTTATACTCGAATGTATTTGGTCATCGAGGGTGGGATGTGGCGTAATTTCATTAGCAGGGGCCAAATTCAATTGAGGGCTGGCTGAATTTGGATGCCTTCGGACTTGATTTGGCCGAAGAGTAGCCAGATCCAGTGCAATCGACCGGATCTGGCCAACATTCATTTGCGGTGGCCGGATCCAACGGAGGGCCAACTGAATTTGAATGCCTCATGACTTAATTTCGGTGAAGAGCAGCCAAATCTGGTACAATAGATCGGATCCATCGACTTTTTTTTAAAAAAAAAAGACTTGTTGTGGGTAGAGGTGGGAACAAGCCAAGACGTGCTGAATATGAGGCAAGCACAAGCAAGACTTGCCTAGAACACAAGCTCCTGCTCGGAATGGTGACCACATAAGCATCACAAGTGTGCTTATTGTTTAACTAATTTTTAATTATTTAAATATTTATAAAACAAAATTGAGGGCCAGTTACCTACACCTAAAAAATTTCTAAACTCAACCTTGTGATCTAGGCCGTCCAATTATGTTTGAGTCTTTCTTAAATCATGGTTGATTTTGACTCTAAAATAAATTTGTAGGCTCTTTAATACTTACTTAATTTAAAATTATCATTATCTACTCTCTTACATTAAAGCGTTACAGATTTCTTTTTTCCTCTCGTCGCGCTTCAGCATGTCGTGATTGATTCTAGCTCTACAATAATTTTGTGGGCCCTTAATACTTATTTAATTTAAAATTATAATTATTCTTAGGAAAATATTAGTTTATAATTATACTTAAATTAAAAATTAAAAATATTAATATATTTTTATAATTATATTGTCAAATAAAATTTTATTATTTAACAATGTATACTTAATTTGAACTTTTATTGTTTTTATATATGTATTTACATACTATTATTTATTATTGAAAAACTTGGCCCTTTTTCGCCGGCAGCGGCCATGGAGAGGCTCATCTACTCCTCCCTCTCTCCCCCAAGCCCCTCCTCCTCCCCCGCCGCGCCTCCGCCCGTCTCCTCCTCCGCCTCTGCTCCACTCCGTCACTCCCTGCCCCGTCATTCGTCTCCGACCGGCCGTTCTCGTCGTCCATTTCGGCTACGTTTCGGACGTTTCCGGTCTGTTTCGCCGGAGAGAGCTGTGGCTAGCCGTTCCCAGCTCGACGCCGGCGCCGGCGGCGGAGGTGGGCGGGAGTGGTGGGGTGTCTACTTTGATAAAGGTGAGATCTTATTGTCTGGATTGTTGGGTTTATGCCTGGATTGGGTGTTCTAGAGGCGTGGTTTTTTTTTAAAAAAAAGACTCGACTTTAATGTGCGGAAGTGTGTTAATCTAATTGAATTGGGTGAACGTTTTGTCTGAATTGTGTGGCTTTAGCTTGAGTATCAGCTTTTGGATTGAAGGAAATTAGGAAATGGTTATACTTAAGGAATTTTTTTGTTCATAATTGTTTAGGTGTTTGGATGAAATGTGATGGTGTTGCCTGTTTTTTTTTTTTTGTCTGAATTGTCTGGTTTTAGCTTAAATATCATCTGTGCATTGATGAGAATTAGGAAATGGTTCAACTTTGTTGATTTAATTTAATTTTTTTTCTGGATTATTTAGGAGTTTATAACAATTTAGTACTGTTATCAAGGGATGAAATGGTCTATTTTTTTTCGCTTTTTGGTCTTATTTGTGGGATGTTTACTTGAATATCAACTGTGTATTGACTTGGTTTCTGAAGTGGTTCAACTTTGCGGTGTTATTTTTTGGTTTGTGGAGAACTTTGTGTCAACTGTCAATCCACCCTTAACAAAATGGTGTGAGCTTTTTTGCCCTAGTTATTTGATTTCTGTTTGAATGTCAGCTGTGATTTTTGATGAGAATAGGGAAAAGGTTCCAATTTAAAGAATTTCTCCTGGGCTATTTAGGATTTCTAAAGGGTGAAATGGTGTGTTCTTTTTGTCTGGATTGTCTAATTTTTGCTTAAATATTAGGTGGGTATTGACTAGAATTTTGTATGGATTGGTTATTATGGTTATTTGTTTGGAGAAGTTTGAATCCATAAACCGTTGATCTTAGAAGACTTTGTTTTTATTATTGAGGAGCTTGTCTAAATTTGTTGTTCTCAAGGGCTTGGTCGTTCATTTTATTCGTGTTAAAATGGTGATGTTTAGGTTCTTACACCTTTCAATTGTTGTTTGTATTGGATATTATAGTTGTATAGTTCAGAAGTCTGGATGAGTAGATGGTTATTGATTATTGACTTTAGGCTAATTTGGTGAAGCGTCAGTGCTAGTTCACTTTTCTCAAGGGCTTAGTCATTTGCTTTTATGGTTGTGTTTTATGGAACACCTATATTTTCTATTTGCTTTTTTATTAAAATATCATGAGCAATAGCTTCTGTTTTAGATCTATAATGACTGTTTCATTGACATATGATTTAATTTTTTTTGGTGGGGAGGGGGAATGATGTTGAACGAAAATGGGATTTGAAGGGAGAATAGAACGAGATAGAAATAAGGATAGAAAAAAGGGTAGGAAGAAGGAGAAACCCAACAAATTGGGAGAGGTTGGAGAGACAGATTGACATGACTTTTTGCAAAAGTTATGGTTTTTTTGCAAAAGTTACTACATGACTTGCTTCTTAGATGCATCAACTGGTCTGCCATATTCCCATCCAAAATCCATCTTCCCTATGACTTATCTGGTATGAGATCTATAATATAAAAATACTCACACCCGACATATAACAAATCAAATGAATTTTAAACTTAAATCAACCAAATTGCACAGCATACAATTGCAAATTTTTGATTGAATTTGTGAACAGCATACAATTTCAAATAAATGCATACAATTGTGAACAACATATAATTTTCTTCCTCTAGATCACACATAGAATACTTCCCTAAAGAGGGCCTTTGAAAAGCAACATTACCAAAAAGCAGAAAGACTGAACTTGAGTGAGATTGGAACGAATTCACTTGGTGTTGCACCCTTAGCAGTTGAGATTGAGACAACTCGATGAGCAGTTTTTACTGGTTCAGCAACAAGCATACCTACAATCCTCGAAATGAAAAGTGAACCATAAATCAGAGATTTGCAAATGTCCCTTAAATAAAGATCGAGATTTGCAAACGGTCAAAAGCTCTACCACCTAAGAGCAGCTAGATAGTTTGAGGGGGAAAAATTTATAGTTTCTGATCAACGTCAATAAAAGGGTGAGCATCAAATTTGACAGAAACAAACAAATGTCAAAACTTTATTCTGTAGAGCAGATGAATTACCACCTAAGCGTTCACCTTGCATGGTATGTTAGTGTAGAGCTTCATTATAGCCTAGAAGATACTAAGGGGAGGGTTTGTAATTGAAATCCCAATCTCGTTTGGAAGAGCAGGCAAATTTGCACGCACCAACAATTTGCACAGCACCAACAATTTGCATAACACCAACAATTTGCACAAAACTGACAATTTACACAGCATATAATTTGCACAGCACAACAATTTGCACAGCACACAATCTATCTTCCCTGTGACAATTTGCATAGCTCAAGCAATTTGGACGCATGAACAAAATGAAAAAAATTTGAAAAAATTCGCACAGCTCAAGCAATTTAGACGCATGAACAAAATTGTGTTGTGCAAATTTGCACAACTCAAGCCATATTCGCACAACACATAGCATTTGAAAAAAATTTGCACAGCACAACACAATTTTTGCACAAAAAAATTTGACATAAGAATTTGCAACACATAGCAATTTGCACGCACAATACAATTTTGCACAACACAACAATGAAAAAATTTGATCATGAATCCCAAATCAGCAATGAAAAAAATTTGTGAAGCATAGCCTACAATTTGCACAGCACATACCATACAATTTGCACAACACACATAGATAACAATTTGCACATCACAACATTCAATTTCAACAAAAAAATCCAACTTTACAAAAATCGGTCAGAGCTGAGGTTGGAGGCCTGGTCGACGGCGAGGTTTGTGTCCACAGCGCTGTCGGCCGGCCACCCGTCGGAGGCGAGGTTGCGAGGGCGGAGGTGAGGTCGGAAGCCCGGTCGGAGCTGAGGTCGGAGGCGAGGAAGCGCGGCGACGGAGTGGGGGAGACAGGGTAATTTTAGGTTTTTAAAATCAAAATTCTAATTTTACCCATGCTTAAATAATTTAATAAATATCATATCAAGGGTATTTTAATCATTTACCCAAAAACCGATTCTTCCCAATTTACCCTGATTCCGAATCGGATTTAAATCGGTCGGAATCGGGGTAAATCGGCCGATTTGGACGCTGATTCGGGGCCAACCGATTCGGCCCCAAAATCGGATTGGCACACTGCCGATCTGATTTAAATCGGCCGATTCCACTCGGAATTGGCCGATTCGTGCATCCATGGCTGGAACACCGAAAATGGTCAAAATTTTATTAAAAAATACGTTTAGTTTTGGAAGTAGATTGATATGTAATATGAAAAGAAAATGATGATATGTAAGTACAATTTATAAAATAAAAAATTAAATTATCAGATATTAACTATAATTAATATCAATATATAAAAAATTGTGAAAATTTAAATTGAGTTAGATTGTATTTTAAGTAAATTCAAAAATTTTAAGGTATATAAAATTCAAACAACGGGAATCATTTTGAGTAGTGTTAATTAAAATTATAATAAAGATATTATAATAATAGTTTTAATATAATATTTTTTTAAAAGTATAATAAAAGATACAAAAAAAGATGGAAAATCAAATAGAATATGCAACATGAGTGAACATTTTTAAGAAAAGATATAATTTAGCAAGTAATATTTTTCAAAAAAATATCTATTTTGAAAGTAAAATATAATACAATTGAATTTATTTAAATCATAAGTATAATTTTAATTTAATATGATCTATTTTAATAAACTATAGATTTAGATTTGGTACCAAGTTGGTACATAATGTTAAAAAAGATGAAAATAGTTAATATAATTAACTTAAAAAATTTTAAAATTAAAATATAAGATAAAAATTCGTAAGTATGAATATAATTAACAAAGATGCATGCGCATTCCCTAATTTTATAAAAAAATTGTGTAATTTGCTTAATAAAAAATCATCTTGTTGAAATCCAGTGTTGAGTATTTTATTTTAGTGTGACCTGTGCCAACATAACTAAAATGAAGGTAATATAAATATCGCACTTCGATATTGTGTTGGCAATTCAAAGATATAGATATGTAAGAAACATATTGAAGATATATTGAGATATTATAAACATTGGTTTAGACCAATGTTTTTAAAATCAAGACCAATTGGATCAATATTCTTAAAAGGAAAGTTACTAGCTGGAACGTCATACATATCAATATGAGCTATATGACCTGACGAATAACTAAATATGCATAAAATGAAAGCATTCATTTATTATTAAATTTTTAAAAATCTCAGTAGTAATATTCAATGGATGGTACTTTGGTGACAGTTGATTGGCTCTTATAGTTATATTAGTTGTAAGACTTTGCAGCAGATTATCATTCGCTTTTACAAATCTTTAATTAGAGTGATTTTAGTTCAAGATAAATTCATAATTAATTTTGAATCAGATAAATTGCTATAGTAATTTACATAGCGTGTGTGAAAAAGAAGCACATTAATTTTAGTGTTTGACTAAAACTTGAAAATAACAAGATGAGTTTAAACTAAGAAAAAATCCGTAAAAAAAATCAAATTGATTCGTTACATGAACCAACCACACTATTGATTATGAACATAAGAAAATATATGGTATTTTATGGTAGTATTGTACCAACTACCAATTATGATTAATTTAGTGAGCTTGAGTTTTTCACAATTAGAATTATATTATTCAAGAAAAAACCTAATATAAATATAAAAATCAAATTAATTCGATTTAAAATACTCCCTTGGAGGTTCTTGATTTTGGGGCGAGACATGAAGCTGAGTATAACGCTCAATTAAGCCTAATCAAGCGAAAACACTAAATTAAATCAAACATTATGCTTAGTTAAGCTATAATTAGGAGCCCTACCAAGTACGTACCGATATTTCCCCCAACCCCTACAAATCCTCCCTTCCTCCCTACCTCGCCGACTATGGCCGCGGATGACTACATAAATGGGAAGAGCCTTCGCTTGGAGATGTTAAAATGTGAGCTGCTGTCTGACTTCGTTTTTTAAGAAAGTGTAAATTTTGTATGAATTGATATTTATGAGCTTGTTTCAAGACCTGATTGCAAATGAACTGGCATTATGCTGGCTGATTTTGATATATTGAAGGAAATTTTAACTCTGATTCGGATGCTGATTTTTTCTTGAAGAAAATTTCAAGTCCATGATCTTTGGAACATGATGTAAAGAATGCCCTGTTGCCTGTCTTTGATCTTTTTTTATTGGTATTGCTAAATGTTTTCACTCTTCGGATTTGCTTTGGATGCTGGTTTGTTTTATGGTGGCTTCCAATGACGTTTCTAAAATCATGCTAATGCTGAGTTGTGTGATGTAATTGTAATTTTTATCTTCATGAAGAAGCTCGTTTAAACTTATTGATTTACGATTAAGGGCAAAGGCGTGATGAGTACATGTTCAGTTTTCATAGAGCTAATTGTATTGTTCTTTATAGCTTTTTTATTCATTTTTTCATGCATTGTATATAAGCGATGATGATACATTAATACCCAGGTCATTTATGAGACCTGCATCGTATGGTCAGGGAAAAAAAGTTTATTTATACGATCTGAGCTTAATTTATACGATTTGAGCTTAATATTTAATACGTTTCTTTTTTTTATCTTTTTTCCTGATTAAGTGTTTTGGATTTCCAGTTATTTAGTTTTCATTCATTGTTGTCTTTGTTTGTTCTGCTGGGCATGTTTCATTCATTATTTAGCTCCCAATGATGCTTTTACGACCATGCTAATGCTGAAATGTGTGATGGTAATGAACCTTTTATCTTATGAGGGAGCATTTTCAAATCGTATTTTTTTATTTGTTGTTTTCTTATACCCAACTTGGGGGCATGAGTTTATATATTTTTCATTCCACTCCCTTAGTGACCATGTTACTGAAATTATGTGATATTAGTAGGACAACGGAAGAGTATGATTGAAAGTTTCTATTTAAAAAAAGGCCTAACTGTGGTCTTATTTTATTTTGGTTATTGTGATTGCAGGAACCCTGTAGAGGTCTGCAGGAAGAGATGATCTTATTTTGAAATTGGCATCCATTGAACATTTAACGAACTTTCTTTTTATTCAACACTGACTAGCTACCCTTGTCAAGTTAGGTCGCCTGATCGTTTCTCATGGCGGGTAGTATCTGAATTGTTGTCAAGACCCAGTGCGAGAAATAGAACTGTTGCTAGATTCAGGAAAAAATGATGGCATTAACGAAACTTGGTGATATTAAAGCTGAAGGGGAGGTAGAGAACAGAACCAACAATGTCCGTTCAAGTTCTCTACCTCACTTTGTCACCCTGCAAATGAAAAATAGTGATGAATATTTCTATTCTTCCAAAATACAAACAATGATACCACTTAAGGCAAGCAATTCATCGTCCAAGGAAATGTGCTTGCCGCTCATCTTAATTTATTATATAATGCTGCAAATAAATTGACTTCTAGCTACTGCACAATTTAATGTGTTGCCAACTTTAATCATTGAGTAACATATTTGTTTTTATAGCAATCATGAAGCCAACAATAATGATGCAAAAACATAGGAGATTAGGTAATCATTTTTTGTTGAGAGTGTTTTCTTCCCTATATTGAGTGAAATAAGGACATAAAATTAAAATTTGAGATGAAGCCAACCACAATAAACAGAAAAACAAACTCTCAGCCCCAATTTACTAAACTGACACAGTAGTTTAGAAAGCTTGTTACCTGCACTTCTACTTCAGTTGAAATCTGCAACGCATCAAATATAACCGAAATGTTTGTCGCAATTTGTTTAACTTGAAATTTTCACAGTCATAATAAATTACAGATTACCTACATCTACTATGAAGTTGATATTTATAGCACTCAAAAAATAGAAAATAGGCAGTAATCAAAATAGAATGCAGTAAACAGTCATGAAACCTGTGAGATAGTAAAAATCTACCAATTCCCCATTGATATGCCAAACCAAAGTCCAACCAATAATGGAAACTAGAATACAAAAATAAAGTAAAAAGAAAACCTGTTCAACTCTATCCTCCCTGCCAAATCAGAATAATCAAAGAATGAAATTACAAACGGAGACAATTTAGTCAGTGTGTTGGTGCATTGATGTTACAATTTTAACCATGAAACCAATATAGTGTATAGAACATAAAAAAACTCAATTCATACGGAAGCATTTCTCACAAGTAACATTGATCATTTGCCAATTCGTTTCACGTAATCATCACCACCATTAATATCATCAATAAAAAAACAAAATAACTGTTTACACAGGGCGCTTAGTCTAATATAAACTTCAAATGAGCAGAAAATAGGTTGAAGTAATATGACATTTTTTATGCAACATATATTATAGAAAAGCATCATGATAAGATTGTTATTTGAGGAATGCTAATAGATGTGTATAACTTGTATGTTGTTGAGGCTAGAATATGATATAAGGTAAAAAATATATTCACTAACATCACACACTGTAGGAGATCTTAGGTCAAAGAATTAAAATGGAAAAAAAACACATGCAGGTCAAACCCAACCTCAATTATCTGGAGTGGGTTGGTGGAAAAGAACATTGTTTTGAACACTAAGACATTGTTCAACTAGCAAAAGCTGAACGCAAATTAATTCAGCTGATGCAATGGCCACCATGAACACATATAAAGGAGAAAAGTTTGGCAAAGTTAATCAGTAAAGTCAATTTTTTCCTCCAAAAAATTAAAATTCGAAAAAAAAATCCTTCTGGGGAAGAAAAGAACTGATTTATAAAAAGAAAAATGTTAAGAAACCTACATTAAGCTTGATAAACTGTTAAAACAACAAATCAGGTTCACAAAAAACATAACACCTAATTAAAGATACTCACTCTATTAAAGCTAGCAATCAAAGAGATTGGAACCCAGCCCTCCTCATCCATGTTCTGGCGCAAGAATATATCCTTACACAGATTATCAGCACTGCCAAAATAAATAGACAACAATGATTAATATTGATTAGAAGAAACACCCAGTTACATCCAGTGAAATGATAACTACAACAGTACCTAAAATAGTACTCTATCTACTTCACCAGACTAATTTGCAATCCCGGATCAACAACTGGGAAAAGAAATGTCGGTGGACATGATGGCAGTGGGCGAGATGGAGGCATAAAAGTAATGCCTCCAAGAGGTTCAGGTGTTGAGGTATGCACATAATTTACCAGAGAAGGCATTTCTGAAAGAATTTAAAATCATTACCAAAGAAGATTGTACTATGTAATGAAATTCAAACAACTTCGTAATTTAGCATATGGAAAAAGCTTACCAAGAATGCCTAAAGAACAGATATAAGGCCCTGGAGAAGTGATACATGGGGACCGATCAGGAGGAGGCCTTATAAAATTCCTTAGCACAGGCCTCGATTGCTGTTGCTGCAAGTGGACATCCCTACCGCTAAAATTTCGAGGATGGTTCCACTCACGGCTTCCACAGTCCTGATCAAGCTGGTTATTTTGATTATTTTTATAATGTCCTCCCCTACCACGCAAATGAGGGCCATTACTACCCCTGCGAGAGGAGCCTCGAGGACGATCATTGCCAGTGCTGCTTGTCCTACTAAGAACAACTCCTTGGAATGGTAGTGCAGAATCCACTGCTTCTTGTTCCTGATTATATAAATTGGATTCGTTTTCTTCGACCTGATGAAGTGGAGGCCCATTTCCACCATTTAAAGCCCGCAGGTTGTCACGCTTCATTGATTTTTGACGGACAGGGAAGGAGTAATTCTTCATTAAGTTAGAGTTTGTATAGCTATTACTCACAGGCTTAGGCAAAGATAATGCAGTCACAGGTCCCTAATACACATAAAAACACACACAAGTTCCCAGGGAGTCAAATTTATAAGTAGAAATGATTTTTTTGACTAATGGCAACATTGCGAATCCAAAGAAACATCTTCAATAACATCAACAAGAAATAATAAATTCAATTTAATCTACATAACTTGAACGAATCAATTCCTGCAAAAAATAATTTTTTCCCCTTAACCAGGTGATGACAATGCACATTTAAAGAACCATCTTCGACAATGCACATCTGAAGAAGCATCTTCAGTTACAACCACGAGATATAACAAATACAGGTCAAT